>JAUTBT010000462.1:0-11236 GCA_032361225.1 Lepetodrilus schrolli | reverse complement strand
TATCCCTTCTTAAATCGGCATCTAACTTAGGAGGTGATAAACTGGGTGATAAAGTTAGGAGCTCCTAAATTTAGGATATCGTTGTGAAACGGGGGCCTGGAGAACAATAGGGTAACGCATTTCAGCGGCTCCTTTCATTTAAATATAATATCAATCAATATAATTATATTCAAACTATTTACTTTTACCCTCTCAGACTATGGATAGTCTAATTCACAGCATAATACCCATTATTCCGGGTAGTAACTTAGAAAATGATTGGTAAAATATCTGAAGCGGACGTAAAATATGTTTACAGCACCGTAATATGTACATGGTTCAACATTTCAATATTCTTCGATATACCTTGACGTGTCTACACAGATTTGATTATTTTCTCCAAAAATAATTCTAAATTTACCGTCGCTGTTTCGCTGACTCAAGATCCCCTGCAGAATAATATTAGTTCCCAGCGTAATTTCAGGGGTGCAGTACGGTTAATTAGCTTTTAATAAAGACAACGAATTTACCAATATTCATGCCGGATGTCTTTCTACCGTACAAGTCGAGGGCGGGCGTCATGACGTCACAGTCATTTCATGTTCTCCCAATAGCGGTAACACTTCAACTAGTCTCTGTTATATGTGGTGTGTGTAGTACTCACTAGTGAGTGCTCCTTCAGGAGAAAATGCAGCCATTTGTGTTCTGTTACCAGGACACCGTCTCAACCAATCAAATTGATATAATTGCCGCATATAGGGCGCCTAAGTGTATCAAATTATATTCTTAGACATATCCTGTTTGGCGATTCTGGTGATAACCTACACGGCGACGTGACATGTGGGTGGCTGTTGTTTTGTTTACGTATATTTCGTTGTATCGCGATCTATCACGCGTGGACAGGTGGATACATGCTGAACAACATGATTTATCTCTGAATCGAACAGAAATTTAAGCACACGATCCGTATAGCGTATAGCGCGTAATATAAGTCTGCGTGTAATATAAGTGTTTTACAGTATTAAGATTAGTTCTGGAGTTTAGTCAACCCAAGGCCTAGTACTCGTGTTTGGTTATCACCGGAACTTGGGAAATCCTAGGAAATTCGAAAAATAGACTTTACCTACTTATGCGCCCTATTTTCGATAAACGTCATACGGGTATAACTTTCTACTTGAAGCTGAACTGTTCCGTAAACCCCTCGTCTTTGTCGACGGTTTCCAAAGATGTGCTTACTCTTTGGTTCTAAGGACTACTCAGGCCCGAGGTTACAACACTATTTTAAGTAGGCCTACGATGTCATGCTCAACTCAAACTTGAAATCCCCATATGCAATTTGAGCTTGAGCATGAAATCGTACTCAAAATGTTTTGTAATCTCGGGGCCAGGTTGTCTGGTCAACTAACGGTAGGCTACTTGACATGCGTTTGCTCTTTGGTGATCCATATATACTTCCTTCATAGTCTCACTTCACTTACCACCAAATAAATGATGTTTAAGAATAACAAATAATAACTTGTTTTAATGTATTATTATTTACTACAGCTTCCACGTTTCTATAGACATTTTGATAGGCAACTTGACAATAATACTTTCGTTTTGTTAATATCAGTCATTATGTACTAGTAAGACTGGTCGTCGCTGGGAATGTTTGTTCACCCTATTACTTGGGTACCTGATCCTGGAATGATAAAACATCAATGAAATGCATACTGAGTCCACTCGAACGTCTATTATTGCAAGAGTGAGACTTGCCAAATAGTGGTGCGTGCGTTCGTGTGTATGTGCGCGTATATATAGAGATAATATAAATGTCAGTGTTTAGATACACTTGGTTTCGTACACAATAGCTAGACTGAAGTATACTTAGACAATAACCCACGAGATACGAATGATTACGGAAAATGTGTCCCGAGTGAAATGAATGTTCACAGTTCCGAGCTTTAATTTCATGAGGGACATATTTTCCGTACTCACTCGTATCGTGAGTTATACTAATTATTAAATATAATAATTTTAATGTAATAAATCATTGAAAATGCCGAAAACAGCTTTATCGAGAGGGCGACCCTTTTATTCATTCGACTGTGACAGGAACGTAACATATTCCGACGGCAAGATTTATGGATCCTTCGAGTATGTAATTTAGAATATAATGCGTGATGCCATTTAATTTTTATAATGCACACAATTTAGTGTGTAACAAAAACATATTATTGTACATCATTGCAAATAATTTCAAGTGAGTACGAAATTTGAAAGGTTTGGAGTGCATGGACTGTGCCCAGCCACCAGCCGAAACAATATATCGCAGTCGAAAACGTGTACATTTTACCTAAGGTATGTACACAAGTAACAGATTGTAGCTATCTGTACACGTCCAATTACGTCTACGTCGACGTTCACTAAGCTAAGTCGTTGACTTTAACCGGCGAAATGTGGCCATATGAGGTTAGCCAGGTTTGTTTACTAACAACAGGTTACAGAGCGCATGGTACAGACGAGTATTAAAGTGCAATATCATGAATTAGTTGGAATGAAAACCCACTTGAATTTAGCACCAATAGCAGTAAATTATTTACAAATTAAATTGTGACGTATGTTTTGCATTTATAAGAATAATATCTTAGAATGATATGCGATAAAAACGTACGTAAATACTGCATAACACAATGATTTTGCCTTAATGAGATAGATTTGTTGAAGCCTTTGCGCGTGGTAACTAAAGTGAAAGAAGTTCTGGTTTTAACCAATCAGCTTAGAGAAACACAAAAAAACGTAATCAACACTGCTGATTATAGAATCGTTGTTATACAGTAGATATCTACCACGTATATTGAATAATGTAAATTCCAACACATCACAACCTCAACAAAGTAAGATTATACCTATAGAGCTATATGAAAATGATTTAAAATAGGTTTTCATAGTACACTGCCTCACCTGGCGGACATGACACTCCGACATCCTCGCTATGGGAACAGTCATGTTGACCAAGCACGTTGGAGGCACAATCGAAGATATGATTTTCAGTTCCTGCACAGTTTACTTCATCCATCCAGATTTGACCGGTTCCAGGCCCGTAGTGCGCCGCAGCGTAAAACATAGCAGCAGTTCTGAAAGAACATGCATGTAAGTAATCAATCATGTCACATGCTAATTACCAACCAATAGAAAGTGTTTTATAGAAGTATTGTACCATCGAGTGACCAGTTTTCGTGGTATTAAGGTTCGAAGCGAGCTACACTTGGCATTTTAAGGAAACAGTTTAGGATGAATATGAAATTTCGTTTGCAAAATCGCCAAAATCAATATAAGAAATGGCCCAAACGGGATCACAGTTAGGACATGTCTGTTTCCATGATATAAAGCTTGTGAAGAAGTAGCCTAGTAATTGTTTTCTCGTGAGGACGTCTGAGAAAACAGAACACTCCTTCAGGGAAATAAATTGCCTTGGCTGGATCATGTATACTTTTCATACTATTTCAAAATATTTGCCTGTATATATACAATGCACCAGAAATCTGCATCCACGGATGATTCCTCTTGGATTGATGGACGAGTACTCGGGTGTGCAGCCATATCCCGCCAATGGACTGACAACCAGATATGACATCATAATATAGTATAGTATATGTGATCAAATGAGAAGAACAATGCCAGACCTTTTTTACAGATATTTTTTACAGCTCAGTTATTGGTCATCAAATATCTCGCACAGGGATACGATTGAACTTCAACTGGAAAATTGTGTTTGCATTAATTTCCTTCCTCTGACTGAGACTCAACGTACATCGTTCACTGGAGTCTTCCGTAACATTGGACATGAGAATAAAGCTGGTATATGCTGCGACCAGTGAGTATGGGATGCATGTGAAACACCAAAAGCTGACAGAAATCACATCTACAAATAATATTTGAGTTCATCCGGGCCAATATCGTTGAATTGGGGCCGTATTCAATATTGGACTTACGGTTTTGAAATTGAATGAAGTCATTTTAAAACTATTTACACGATAAATTATAGTAGAAGGAAACTGCATAATGCACCCCCCTCCAACCCCACTATACATTGTGCTTTTTAGTTCCTACTACCGTATACCCATGCACTGCTTTACCCAAAGACAATGTATATTTAGGATTACAAGCATCGCTAAATACGAAAGGGTACGACAAAATCAACATGGGTATGTCTGTAAAAACATGGTTTAGTAAAAACCTGTTTTTTCTTTTTATAGATGACATAACCAACATTCTATCAACATTAGAGATCATTAAACAATGTTTAATTGTGTTATTGGAATCATGAATACTTTCAGGTGAAGGTTAACATATTGGTGGGAAATGTTTGACCTACTGCCTTTGAATGGATGATCCATATATGAAGAATTCGCTTGTGAATATTAATGAAATTAATGCCTTCAGTTGATGCATTGCCATGAGTAAAATGTATATGTAGGAGCCTGCCATGAATTTGTATTACCCTTTAATATGATATGTGTAATATAAACAGATTGAGAAGGAGTGGGTCTATGTCTTGAATACAAGACAAGCACGATATCAACCATTCCACAATCATTGTAAAGTGCATGAAATCAATGACAACTTACATCATTTGTATCCTCAAACAACTACCGGGTATTAAATTTATTATATCTGACCGTTTAACATAAACCAACACTGTTAATGGTTAAGGTACTCCAATATTGTCCAAATTTGTGTGGTTAATTTGATATTATGGCTTAATACCAATAAACGTAACAATTGATATAATTTAATGTATTAATACATTAAGTGAGTTCTGTTATGTATATTTGTGTGCTTATTCTTGTGTGCTTATCCTAGAAATACCTACGATTAAATAGCATAAAAGTGCACAATTCGGCCTTTTCTTTTTACACTTACATGCTCGCCCCACTATAATGCTAGTTTTATGACAGAAAATGTTGCATATCGCTCGAACACAGATACTGCAGACGAAACGATGTCACGTGTTTCCCGTTCATGTATGGATATTAACGCTTGCATTCTCACGTTTTAACCGTGCATATGTCGCCCTAGCACTTGCATAAATAAAAAATTATTCTAGTAATCACAAACCTAATGACTCGGTCACACCTTGGCGACCAGCGCAAACGCACTTGTAACGCATGGAAAAATCGGCCAAATGCTGGCGAACGCTGACTATCGCTAGACCATCGCCAAACGCGTTATGCAATCGTTGCTAATCGTCGGTGAACGTCGAGAGTTTTGAACAAGCACAAAACTTTCAACGCACACCAGCGTGTAAGGGCACACGCTAGCTGAGCGCTGGGTGGTCGTTAGCAAGTCGTCGAGTGCGTTACTCGCGCGTTGGCGATCGTTGACGGTCGCTGGCGATAGAATTGATTATATGCGTTCTTCATATGCTGATGAACACTAGACACTGGTTATCCCCGCGTTCTGGATGGTGAGATCGCTAGCGTATCCAATATTTTTCCGTGCGTTTCTCGATTGTTTAGGTTGATCGCCAATGTGTGACAGGGCCATTGGGTTTCTTTCATTGCGGCGATTGAAAACAGTAATCATATGTTATATTAAAATTATAGTTTAGACCCCGCATCAGTGTTTGAAAATGACAGTAAACATTAGAGCCTGCCATAGTATGCCTACGTGCATATTTATTGTACATCAAAGCTCTACTGAAACATGTATCTCTTAATCAAAAATTATCAACAGTTATGAGGTGAAAAATATACATTGGGACAATTATTAGGGGCGTATAGGGCGTGTCAGTTGTGGTGAGATTACTTCTTCCGGGGGATAGCTAATCTAGCTCGATGATTCAAGGTATTTTCAATGACGTTTAAAGACAAAAATACTACCCTAATGATTGTTGAAACACATCCCTCCATGCCCTTTTATACATGGCGTCACCGACCATTTGTACCATGTCGAAATATTGGTAGTGTATGACACATCCCTAAAAATAAATAAATCATAACATTCTTGATTGTAATAACCGAAAATACCCCATAATAATTGGCAATAATGTTCTTTTTATTGTCTCTCACCATGATTGTTATATTTATTTATTATATATTTTTTTTAATGGGGTTTAAACTAGAGCCACTTTCAAGATTATTACTAATATCACATCATGTCAGTTTAGGCCAGGTGAAAGATCTATAGCGCAGAGTGCTGTAGTCAACCTGCGACGAACCACTGACGAACCAAGGATAATAACTGCAATGCAACATTACAACCAGCCCATCCTATCGTGATCGCATCAGAAAGGTAACTCCTGCGAACATTGATACTGGACCCCATCTCGCCAGGATCGATATCTAAGACATGTAATCATTGTTCAAGACGGTGGTTCTAATTCAGGAACCTTTCATTAACATGCTTAAATTGTGTTGACATGGAATGTTCAAGGCAACAATGTTAGATTCCAGATTTTTTTCCAAGATATTATGCACTTTCAAAATATTTGTCTTCACTTGCTAAATCAAAATAGTATGGGGCCATTTTCCTTTAGGCCATCGATAAAGTACCACCCACAGGTGGTCATTATTGTTAACCACTCTGTAATATAATATGTAGTCGGTCAACTCATGTTCAACTCAGATAACACTTGAACTTGAGCATGGAATTGTACTCAATATTTCGAAATCGTGGGGCTTGTATTTATAACAATTATTGATAGTTATTTTGATCAATAATATCTGTTTTTCTGTCAGCCGATCATTCATAATGTTCAATTATTACTATTTATTTTTGTATTAGACCTGACATACTGACCATCATATTGAATTATATATATTTATATATTCGACAGCCCAAACAAAAACTATTACAGAAAGATCCATAAACCAGAGAATCTAATATCTATGTCCGTATGTACTAAATACAAACATTGACTTTAAAAATGTAAAATGTAAAATTAAAATATAGAAGTGTATGGATGCATATGTAACAGTTTACAATTTTGTGAATTCATAACAACAATTGGGGTTGACACTACATAGATTTAGATTATACATAGATTATAGCATATTTAAACTATTCAATAAGTATTAATATATAGCCAGTGGTATATTAAAAGTCTCGGATAAAATTTTTATTATACAGAAGCAAGAAGCAAGCCTTAGCTAAATTCTAGTAAACATGGTAAATACTAGACCGGCAAAGGTGGAGATATGGGCCCCCTCTATTTTACTAATGTTCGTGAGTCGGGGATAGGGATAGGGTTAAGGTTAGCACAGACATATAGATTTACATCTAACAACTATATAATCATTATTTTTACGATGATCACTCTTTTATTCATGGAAATATCCATGCTGTTCCATCAGCATGTCACTAAATAACATAATACGGAGTACTTACCGCAAAAACAGTCATCAAAATTAATTTATTTGTAAAATTGAAGCCTAGATGACTGTGGAATCATTAAATACATTTTGCATCCGAGATTCGGCCAAATTTAATTATAAAAGGGATGGGGACCCTGATCTCCATCTTTGCCAATAAACCTCCAATATGTAGCCGGTTCAGTCATACAAAAAGCCTATTTATGGCTTCACATTTGTTTTCGCTGGTCCTATGGAAATATAAAGTAGTGGCAAGTATATCTAATAGATGTGTGGTTACAGCCTAAAAGATAACAAAACAGCCATTAATCGCCGATTATTCGAGAATAAGTGTTGACAGTGTGTTACTACATCTCGACTAGGATCTGCACACAAGCATACCATAAGCGCACGGCGCGTCCGGAATGTACCAGTTTACCATCCCCCGGAAGTTGATAGGAGCGCGTTTTTACCCTATAATGCATTGGTGGTAGAAATATGGATATTTAGCGAAACCCTGTATTACAGTCTACTACCCAAAGTTTAACTTTGCTATCCATTTTAGTTTTTGAAGTATTGCATGTTGAATATTGCATTTCACGCCATTTGTCTCGATATTCTGAACTTGAATAGTATCATCCATGCAGAGTATAAGCTATATATCATAGTTTGCTATACATGATTGCTAATGTAATAACGGTTGTACATAAAACATGCGATAGATGGTGTTTTTAAAAAAAAAAGGATTTGGACACTTTGCATAGGTTGTAAAAATATACATATCTGAAACCCTGCAGTAGTCTACTATGCAGTATAAATTGAGTTTTCTATCTTCTGTAGTTTTTTAGGTAGTGCCCGTCGAATATTGCTTTCAACCCAATTATTTGCGAAAAGTGTTGGATATTGTTCCTCTATAATCTAAATTATCTTCCTCATCATCCAACATAGTTATAAATGTGTTGCACATTGCTATACCCGATTGTAAAATGTTATTGGCCTTGAATTTATTTACAATTGGGTGCTTGAAAATAACTTAAGAATTGTCCCCCAAATTGGATTTTGTGCAATATTTATCACTTTTTGACTTAAATTTTCTCAGTATTTAATAATTGCTAACTGAAAGAAAATTTGCATATACTATGTTTTGTGTTGTTTAAATCTGTTAATTTTCATTTTGCCATCTCATAGGTTTTTTGAAATTTCAAGAAAAAAATGGTAAAAAAAAAAATTTATCATCAAAATACATGTTTTTCTGTCTGTCTGTACCCTCAATGAACCTTTTAAACTTCATTATTATATGCCAACGTGATTATTTCAATTTGGCTGCATGGACGCAACGAAACAGATTAAACAGTAATAAACATTTCCAGCCGTAATCACGGTGACAATGTTTAAACAATTTCGTTTTAGACTTCAACTTTTCACATCAACCTACATCAATGAATATGCATGCGCAAACACCGGCGTAGGATAAGATGGATAAAACGAGTTGCTAGTGAATTATTCCGATAAGGTACGTAAAAAATGACGGCGGATTCAAACAAAGCTATGTCTTGTCTATCCCCGAGGTTGATTTTTTTTTCTGTCTTGTTCATTTCGCGAGAGAGAGAGAGAGATTGAGAGAGAGAGAGAGAGAGAGAGAGAGAGAGAGAGAGAGAGAGAGAGAGAGAGATTGCGAGAGAGATTGCGAGAGCGAGAGCGCGAGAGAGAGAGAGAGAGAGAGAGAGAGAGAGAGAGAGAGAGAGAGAGAGAGAGAGAGAGAGAGTGTGTGTGTGTCGAAGAATGGATATCAATATGTAATAATGATATTCAAATAGCTTGTATCTAGGATAGCCATTTTCCTAAAATTTGTTTTTACTATTTACAGCTCGGGTCAAAATCACACAAAATTAGTCACTTTACCATGACCTTAACAGGGCACAGAGTATAGCTACGGATCCGCAGCTATTTTAGTTGTTACTATCGATAAATTTGAAAATGAATTCCGACTCCCATTCATGGTTTACCAGGCCCGTTAGTGCCCGAGCAATTCAATTGTTCTCACTCGACACTTCTTAGTGCAATACAATTATGCATCAAATATATTATCAACAGTTTACTTGAAACATCACACGCATCAAAATAAAAACAAACCTAAATAAAAGTAATGCTCTTTTCAGTGAAAAAAATGGCGTCTTCACGTGTGGGACCCACAATGCAATATTTGGACAGTTCATTTTTTTGGTATCTATTTTATTTTCATGCGGTCAAGTCCGACTATGTAATGTTATTACATAAATCAATGTTTTAAATAATGAACTGAAATTCACAATATTTAATAACAATATAATGAAAGTGTTGGAACGTACTTCTCGCCAGGACGTGACAAAATGTGTAATATATTCCGTACAACTATAATACAACTACCGTCTGTAAATATATTCAGCTAGGAGGGGTACGTGTGTGTGTGTGTGTGTGAGTGTGCGTGTGTGTATGTGTGTGTGTGTGTGTGCGTGTGCGCGCGCGAACAGGCACTTAAAGCAGGCCAATATTATATATTTTAAATACATTCTTTTATATATATTATTTTAAAAGCATGATTTCTTTTTAATACGTTTGTTTTATTGTTAGATATTATGTAGTGATAATATTTTTTTCGGAAATATATCTATTTAAAAAATAAAAAAAAATAAAATTGTAATAATAATAACCAAACCCATGGGTCTTTATATATATATGTTTTTCGAAATATTATCACTATATAATACAACAATAAAACTTTTTTTTTATATCCTGACATGTAAAAAACCCATTTGTTTATAAAAGAATGTATAAACATATAAACGTATAAAAAATAATTGGCCTGCTTCAGTAACTGTGTGTGTGTGCGTGCGTGCGTGCGTGCGTGCGTGCGTGCGTGCGTGCATGTGTGTGTGTGTGTGTGTGTGTGTGTGTGTGTGTATGTATGATGGCGCATAGCTGCCTATACGCAGATGCATCCACATCAAATTCCTGGCTTACTTCATTTTTTCAATGTAGAAAATATGGATATGTAGCAATACTGATCTTAGACCAGATCTGCATATAGCAATACTGGATCAATAGTAAATCATTTAAACATATTTTATTTTATGTTTCTACATAATAATGACTAAGGCCATTGGTATGTGATTCCTTGGTTTACGGATCCGCCAACCTGATTTTTTTCCAATACCAATTTGGAAAACATTTTTTTTAAATTATATTCCGCCAACAGAGTACTACCGGTAGTCTTTAAAACATAATAATAATAATAATAAATGTTGAAGTAAAAAGCAATATAAACCATAATTGAACATGAAGAAAAAACAGCAGGCAATGGTTGACACAAAGTCAAAGCCAATTTGATTAGTTACTGGCAATACTAACAGTCTAATTACAACAATTACTGCAATTTACAAGCAGAATTTTGAAAATAATTGTGCATTAAAATGTGAACAATGTATGTGCATGTATTGATGTTTATAACAATTATATTGATCAATAACATTAATAATCTCCAATTATTAGTATTTTTTAATATATATCAAATTAGGCCATAGTTATTTGATTCCCTGGTTTACAGAATTTTCTGTAATAAGCTTGGCTCGGGCGGTCGAAAATAATAATAATAGTGCATTTCTAATGCGCTGGACTCCATGTGGACAAACACATGCTCGAAGCGCAGACAAAGACAATTACTAGAGATAGGCTTGGCGGAAGAGATGAGTCTTCAGAAGAGCTTTGAAAGAAGGGTAGTCTGGACAGGATCAAAGTTCTGTGGGAAGCTTGTTCCATTCCACGGCAGCGGTATAAGAAAATGATTTCTGTCCATAGTGGCAGGACTTGACAGTAGGGATGTTCAAGAGGACTTGTGAAGCTGAGCGAAGTGATCTTGTTGGTGAGTAGAGCTGAAGAAGGTCACA
>JAUTBT010000461.1:0-11236 GCA_032361225.1 Lepetodrilus schrolli | reverse complement strand
ACACACACACACAAACACACACAAACACACACACACACACACACACACACACACACACACACACACACACACACACACACACACACATACTTTCCACAAAAGAAAAGACAAACGTACCAATAATTTAATAATCTAAATAATAAAAAATAAAAAATGTTTTAAAGATTTTTAGACAAATAATTAATTTTTCCTTGGTTGTTCCAGGCCCTCCTCCCAAGGAAAACCAAGCCAAGCAGCTAGTCCTGGTGGCCACGGCCCACATCCACTGGGACCCCGAGTTCAGCGACGTCAAGCTGATCCAGACTATGATGCTGATGGCCGAGCTGAGGCAGATCATCGACGACTCGTCACACCAGTTCCGGCCAGGGTCCTCCAAGTCGTCCTCCACGTCCTTCACTGACAGCAACATCCCCCTCATCCTCTGTGGTGATCTCAACTCACTGCCAGACTCAGGTGTGTATACCGCCCATGGGGTTGAGTGTGCGGCTGCGTGGAACTGCTGGAAATCCAGGCAATTGTGTAGCAAATATTTGGGTGTTAGGAAAGAAGTTTGGATCTGCCCCGGTGAAGTGATATCTATCGTCAAGATTGGATAGTACCCAGGGAGTTGGGACTGTTTATTCTTACAAACTTTAGTATGATTTGGGTGTTAGGAATTTTGGATTTGCTGCCATAAGTAATGGGAGATTTATGTGGATCGGATCTCGTTTGCGTTGCACCCACCCACCCTCTAAATAAGTAAAATTAATGGAATTATTGGCACTCACAACATACAGTTGTAATGTTAATATCTTCCTGATAAAAAGCCTGGATCCACCCCTGCTAAGTTGCATTGGATACTATCCATTGAGTTTAATTGTTCACGATTTTTTATTTAGTTTAAAACATTGGTGTTGAGAGCTACTTTCGTCTAATATAAGTAATGATTTACAGTTGGCATGTCATCTAATGATCAGATGCCCATCCATACAATAACTAGTAGTAGTACATCGTACTGTTAACGCCATTCTCTCTCTAAAGGAATAAAAGATATGTGTTGACACTGACAGAATTATTCGTCTCCCTGCAGGTGTCATCGAGTACCTGACCTCCGGAAAGGTGGCAGCTAACCATGAAGACTTCAAAGAAATTGGTTACGATTCCTGCCTTCAAAAAATCAACACCACCTTCGAAAAAGAATCATTCAATCACAACTATCAACTTTCTCGTGCCTACATGGATGTCATGCCATACACGAATTACACGTAAGTAGGACACCGCGACCTCCTCCGACCTTCGCCATGTCAACTGAACATCACCTGCTTTTTTCTATCCTCGGAAAAAGTTTCTGTTATAATTGTGATTTATGCTTCATAAAATCACTGTTATCAGTCTAATATATGGATTTTCTATTTGGTGGTAATAGTTCATGTCAGTTTGTTATCGATGTATTTCATGCTGTTGGTGACATGGACATTTGACCTAGTCAATATGTCAATCAACAGGTAGTGCTTGACACTCGCACTGGAGGTCATGGGGTCAGTCAATGATTCACTCAAGGATCATGATATCTGGCACACAAACCTATCTTGCTTCACGTAATTTTTCAATGTCAGTTTGTGAATCTACGTAAATTGTGTCTATGACCATTGCCAGAATTAATGTTGACAACAAGTAATCCATTGCAATTTATATTAACTTTACAAGAACCAGGAAATTCATTTCAAGATGCTTGTGTTGTAAGGTCGTTTTCAGATGCTTGTGTTTGTAGGGTCATTTAATAATGCTTGTGTTGTAGGGTCGTTTGTAGATGCTTGTATTGTAGGTCATTTTAAAATGTTTGTTTGTAGGGTCATTTTAATATGTTTGTGTTGTGAGGTCATTTTAAGATGCTTGTGTTGTAAGGTCGTGTAAAGATGCTTGTGTTGCAGGGTCGTTTTAATATGCTTGTTTTAAGATGCTTGTGTTGTAGGACTTTCATGTGTAGGTGAAAGATTAAGCAGTAAATCACTGACCCATGTTGTATGTTGTGTGTATGCCTTCAAGAGCACCAAATGTATTGGGGACATATATTTTCACTCCAAATATTCTTTGCATATGGGCAAAATATTCCCACTGCGATGAGAAAACACTATTTCAATCAACTCCAAAAATGACCCAGTAAGTTAAATTTGAGATGCTTGTGTTGTAAGTATGCCTTCAGGGCATCAAATGGATTGATGAAATTTATCTTCACTCCAAAACATGAGCTCAGTAAGTTAATTTTGAGATGCTTGTGTTTGCAGGTATGACTTCAAGGGCATTATCGACTACATCTTCTACTCGCGCGATCACATGAACCTGCTGGGAATCCTGGGTCCCCTGGATGAGGAGTGGTTCCGTCAGAACAAGGTGATCGGCTGTCCCCATCCTCACATACCGTCGGATCACTTCTCCCTGCTGGTGGAGTTTGAGATGCCTGCTATCACCACCACTGCCAACGGTCGCAGCAACGCCATCCCCTCTTCCTCCTCATCCTCTTCCTCCACCACTACGACCACCACTAGCAACAGTGGCGCCACCACGGGGAAGCCCAGATAGGGGGAGGTCACCCATCCCAGCCTCAACCGTGCTCGTCTCATCAAAGTCATTTTTGTATAGAAATCTATAGAACATATCAATTCTGTGTCGGCTCGCAGTCATCACGTGTACAGAGAAAAAAAAATCATCACGAAATTTTTTCCTTTTTTTTTTTCCCAAGGGATGTCGATTTTCCATTTGTAAATAGGCATGATTCTTTCTCATCCCTGATGTCATTGCGTGTTGAGAGTGTCTTTCGGGGCCCAAACATTGTTATTAAAATAAGATGATAAATTAAAGCACTGCCGTCAATCGTGAATATGTTTACAATGCTTTTCTCGACATACTTTTTAGAAGCAGCATTTTGCTTTTAGGGTGTTTATTTATCAGCGTTCTGAAGGAGCTGACTTAGAATTACTGTCACCATTTCTATCTGCATTCAGTATTCTTGCTGTGTTGTTTGAAGCTTAACGTCAAGCCATATTAGGGCATGTGTCGTCGTTGAAGCATTGCCGTGGTAGCTTACACATAGGACCTGGAGGTAGGCGGATGTCGCGTGAAAGTGTTGGGACCAAGTAATGCTTAAAGCGTGCCGGCTAAAGCGCAGTGAGAGAACACAATTTGAGATCACGTGTCAGATTTACTTTAAATTCCTTCTTATTTTCACGCGGTCTTGCCATATTTCATGAACTATCGAACACATCCAAATCGTGTGTATTATTTCATTGGACATGCATCAAACAGTCTGTTCACAGATTACAAATGTAGATAAGGACTGTTTATGTTGAATCAGGGATAAAAATCACCAAATACAGGTATTCATTCGTTTGATGGGGGGCTGAAATAGATTGCCAATGAATTGATCTCAACTATCATTTTTGTATCGACTCGCGTTGTAAATATGCATCAGGGCTTTTTTTCACGTCATCTTGAGTGCAATCTTCATCGGTTTTAATCAGTATTTTTTTTTTTATTATCGTGTCCAGATTGTGAACGAGGGATGTTGAAGCTGTTTCACATTTCTCGTCTGCAAATCGTTTTAATTTCCATCATCTCTCGACGCGGATCTTTGCGTTCTCTTGCCGCATTTTGTCGCCGCTTTGTGTACGATAGGATCAAGTACGATTTGCGAGAACTCCTCCAATGTGTGAAATTGGTACTGTTTGAATAAGCATTTGTGTTTCTAGGCATTTTCGGTTTGCACCAGTTTCGTTACTAGTCCAGTCTGAAGAAACCATGAACTTGTATGTAATTGAGATTTTCATTTTATGAAATCACTCGGTCCATGGGATGAAAGTGAGCATGCCAAAATTATCACGCAGTGTCTATTTGCGGTGTTGATGTTCGACTTCGTCCAAAGAACTATAGGATTGAGCTAAATCAGAATTACACATAAAGTCTTCAGTGTTTATCTGCATAAGCATATCGTTGCATATGGGTGATATAATCCCGCCGCGACGTAAAGCATTAATTCATTCATTATCTGCCTAGGTTGTTTTTTTGTTGATAATGTCCTGGTGTAATGTTCATTATTTTGACGAATGCATAAATTGCGTTTTTTTTTTCTTGATCATGTTAAATATCACGTGAATCATAAATGCATACCATCACAGATCGTCAGCATACTTAATGATCAAGGAAGTGTTTACATGAAAACATTTATGCAATAATTTGTCTACACAAGTATTTTGTTCAACCAGCTACTTATTTCTCATGTCCCAATATTTTGAAAATCTGATTAAATTCTTGGACAGGACATGGTACTAGTAGATTAACTTTACGTGAAACAACTATATTACTGTCAAGCTCAACATGATTTCTACTGCTACGGGAATCTAATTTTGAGCTTTGTCTTCAAACTGATTTCATGTTACTACATAGATAGACATTTTGAACAAACCCAATACCGACTTAATTAATTATAATTAAATATTATTCGGCACGTATGGGTGAAAGATTCCTGCTGTGACGTAAAACAATAATTCACTCACTCGCCAACTTAATTTCAAGATGGTGCATGATTGGTAGAAGGGAGGTAACTGATGACAAGTAGACCACTATAAAGTTTACTGCTTCTTGTGAATTAATTGGGGATATCTTCAAGCATGTGTCCTGATTCCAGTTCTACCTTTGGAGTTGATGGTATTTCCATGTACAATGAATGCTCCCTTGTCTCCTAACTATTCTCACAGTCAAAGCTATTGCACATTAATTGAAATACAAATCCATGATGAACAATTCAGCTGAAATTACCTTTGTTAAAGTTGTTAATTTAGGTGGGATTTGTCTATCCCTAAGAACTACTGAATTACCAACCACTCCAATTAGAACTTTTTCACTTTGGACATGTTAAAGGTTGAATAGTTCCCTTGTATTCTGCAATTGCAGTTAACCCTCATGTTTCTGGAGGTGACCAGAGATAGCCTATATATCAGAGATTGTGATTGTTCAAGCAGGGACAGTGTTAAATGGGTTCAGAAATACTAGTATCATGCAATGTGTGAATTACATTCACCTATAAATTTGCTGGATTTTTTTCCTCGCTCTGTGTCTTAATTATGAGTATGCTCGCTCATGTTATTTTGAACTTTCTACATCACCATCAATTTATAAAAATTTCAGCCAATGGCTCACAACTTCTTGCAATTTGAAGTAATGTTGTCTGGAAAATATCAGGAATTGGTGGTGCTTTTGGACTGGAAATATAAAATAGTGTTTTTATTTTATGGTGATTTTTTTGTTGTTAGAACATGCTTGGCTTGTAAAACTGTATCCTATGGACATCAGTATTTACTTGGCAAGAAGTCCTGAGTTTAATGCCCAAATGTCGCTTGCCTAGCTTGCTTGTGTGTACAAGCTACAGATGTTCTGCTTTTGCAATGCCTAACCCCCAATCAGAATCATTCACATCTTCAGAGAAAATCATACAAAGACAAAATTAAGGGCAATTTTTATCACTCCTTTTGCTTCTGTCCCAATATCTTCATTTATTTGAATTGATTAGATTTTTGAAAGTAACTGTTTTAACTCGAGAGAAATATATATTTTACCTTGATGATTTGTGAAGGTGGTATGCGATGACTTACATTAAATTATTCCTTGTAAGCAGATTGTTGTATTGTATTATCGAGGAATATTTGGTGCAAGATGGCCTAGGATACTGTTGGTGTGCTATTAGTCCAGTGTCCATGACTGCATTGTTTAAGATCCATTCCATTGCCAGCCACGAGGGAATCGACAGTTCTCCGCAGCATCCCAGCTAAATGTCACCATTTATATCTCAAGTTTGCAGCTAACAATGTGCAGCATTGCATCTATGAAAATCCACTTATTAATAATATTTAAACAGACATCATACTATCACCATATTTCTATATTTTTTAAATTTATTTATTTTTATTTTTATGTATCTCTGTGCTGACTGGCAATGGAATTGAATGATAGCAATAAGCCGGCTCTTGAGTTTTGAAATCGCACAAAATACGCGTGCGTGTGTCAAAGGTGAATAACGTGAATAACTGTCTGATGTGCTGCAGTGCTAATAATGTGTGTTTAATCATCTGTTTTGCGTTACATGTTTGTTACAAACAGTGTAAAGTAATCTGGTGGTTGTGATAAGCATTTTAACAGCATTATACTATACTGCATGTGCTTTCACCTTTGACCTGCCTATTCTGCACGTTTTCGAAACTCAGAGCTGGCTTATTGAAATTCTCTCCACATGATACTGGGATACTTATGTAAATTCCAAAATATTTTTACTAAAATTAAATCCTCGTTTGTTTCCACTGCGTTCCAACCCCCATGGTCTAGTGATGTTCCATTGACCTTTCACAACCTCTGAAGGATGCAATAGGAAGCTGAGATAGCCAATGAAATAAGAGCTTTCATAAAGCAATCTAGACTGGTGTTCCAATACCTCACTCGTTTTACATCCTTCAAAGATGTGTACCGGTCAAGGGTAATAACAGATTTCAGCAAGAAGTTATCTGATTGGAGAATATCATAGAAAGGCCAAATGGAATGTTTTTCGATCCTTTGGCTTTGGATAGCAAAAGATTTTTTTTTTAAATATCTGGAATGTAACAAAGCCTGGAATTTGTTAAAAGAAAACATTCAAATTTGTCAGTATTTTACTAACGGCCAAGTAATGTACTCTATCTGAAAGTGATTACTTTGCATGTGTATTACTTCATTGTGTAAGGGAAGTATTTCAATTTCCCGTCAAAATGGAAGATTATGAATCTCGTACCCGAGGAGCGACGCCGTTGACATTGTTGTTTTTGTCGTACAGTGTTAGAACAGCATATTTCATTTTGTTGTTGCTCTACTTAACATAGTCCTTGGTTGTCCTGTCTTCTGTCCCATTGTATATTTGATTGGCTGGAATAATTTGAAATGATGCGTTTCCTTGACAACAAGGCTTAAAAACAACTGGAAATGTTTACTAGTCGGACTAGTTCATAGAAATAGTTGGTAATGTCAATGACTGTGTGAAAGTCAAACAGTATAAAATAGGGAAGAAGAGAAAATGGTAGGGATTTACGTTCGGCCATACAATTTTTCTTTCAAATATTCCTTTCAGTCTAGTCGGAATTATTCGGAAAATATATTGCTCTTGGTGACCGAGTCATCTGTCAAAGCCTTAGTTGAAAAGTGAATGTCAGTATATAATAACAAGTTTTTCAAGCTTGGGAAGATATATTACTTTGACAAAAGTTCAGTGTACAGTTAGTATGTTTGGGTGGGAACTAATCTGTTTTGCAAATCATTCAAGAATCAGTTAGCTGGATGTTGCAATGATTTGATTTTTCTCAAGTTACAAAACACGACTGCATTTGTTCTTTTTTTTTTTTTTAAAGTATAAATTGAAATTATGTCACGGGTAAAGACAGCCAATTGTACAGAGGTGTTTTGTGTAATTTGAATAGAAAATACAGACTGTATACTGTAATCATGAAAGTGCTACTTTCCGTCTGTGCTTCATTTTGCTGCTCTGAAACATCATGCGCTCTCTGAAACATGCGCTCTCTGCAACCGTGCACTAGGTTTACAAATCAAATTCTTTTTGTCTCATGCATTTCCAAATGGCATAACTTTTACTGCAAATATATTTGAGATGATGGGTGTGTTTTTTTTATACATGGGAATATTTATAATTCTTATATTGTATATTGGAGACCAACTCAAGTTTGTTAACGAAATGCAGGCAGCTGTTTGTGTGGTGTCGAGACTGTATACAGCTCTCGTCATGAGCGGAAACTGTACACGGTTCTTGTGATGGGCAGACTGTACAGCTCTTGTCGTGGGCAGACTATACGCAGCTCTTGTCATGAATAGAGACTGTACAGATCTTGTCGTGGGCAGACTGTACATGACCCTTGTTGTGGGCAAAGACTACACAGCTCTATTGTACAGAGGGAACTGCCATGGGCAGCATATTTGGAGTTCACTGTATGATTTTTATGCTCAGGAAATTTGTGATTTGAAATGTCATTATGTAGGATTTTGACACAAGTGTGGAGCAAATTTTAGAGCAACGTTTAGACTTGATACTTTTTATGAGGTATTGAAGGCAGGAGCAATATTTGTATTTTTAGTACCAATGTAGGCCTACACATGGGATAAAAATGTCTCATTTAAAATGTGAATCTTGTTTCACATTTCCTTGTAAGCCTACCCTTTAGATCACCAATACTCCTTTTGCATTTAGATGTATTTGTATATTTTGTGTCCATTTCTTAAAAATTCCAAATAAATTATGGAGCAGTGAAATAAGAAGAATGTGTTTGTTGTGCTTCCTGGTGCCTACATAGAAAAATATGCTGCTGTTTAACTTTTTCTATGCTGGAGACGATGGGAGATGCCTTAGAATTTATGGCGATGTATCGAGGTAATTTTGGTGACATGCACAATAAGGTTGTCATTCATGAAGTTGTAGTCCAATTGCACAATGCTCTACAATTCGATTTACAACTATTGTAACTCTACAAGAATATCTGGACCCAGGCATGGCAACAAATTGTGATTTCAGTGGGAAAACAAGCACGAGGTGTGGGGGCTAAAGTCCCCAAGCCATGTCTAGGGTAAATAAATCGACCCCTGTACAAATAATCAGATTTACACAGATCAGTGGAAAATTGCCATGCCTGAAAGACCCATTGACCAAGCTTTACCTTTAATATAATAACAAATCAACGGAACTGTCAAAAATATGGTTGGAAGATGGTAAACAGTGGAATTACAACATGGAGTCCATCAACTGAATTGGCTGTGAGAGATACCGGTACTAGATTATTTGCATCGTAGCAATCCCTCATGCTGACATTTTATTAATGAGTGAGTGGTGTGCAGAAGACAGGAAATGTAGGAATTGGGGTCACCTGCTTGCAGCATGTGCATAGCTGGATTGCAGAATATATCAACATTCATTTATGAACCCAAATTTCTTTACTTTAAATACAAGCATTACTTGATATATTAGTCATGTTTTTGAAGATGCACATTTCCTTGAACATCCAATAGTTTGTATGTTTGGCATCAAATATTTGGTAAATAATTTTATAGAAAGAAAAAATAAAATTCCTAATTTTGTATAAATTAACCAAAATAAGAAATTCTGAATTGTTGCACAATTTTTATTTTTAAAAAAAATAGATATATAGAAATTCTGAGGTTGGTGGTAGTGTAGATCAGAATTCAGGCTCCCTGAGATTATGAAACCTTTTTTTACTACAAACAACTTAAGTTGAGGTTATGTTCCAAAATCACCATATAAAATGAGCTTGATTATGACATACTCAAAGTTCCATAATCTCGGGGCCAGATCTTTTTGTACCAAGGCTGAGACTGAATTTGAGACCCAACATCAATATGTGCAGGTTCTATAATAGGATACATCACTTTATTGTGTTGTTTCAAGGTGTCGTATTGAAACGATACATACCTCCCAGAACATAACGCTGCTGACATTGAATCGATGTCGATTGTGTATTGCGGAGGTTACGTCACAAATATGCCTCATCTCCGCATAGAATCTGATTACTTTTAATGAAAAGCATGTAAATTTTAGGCCTACGTTTTACTTAAATTATATCTGGGGAAATAAACAAGATAAGTATTACACAATGTTCTATTTAATATTAACTCGTGAAACTAATTTTATTTGTACTTCCTGAAGCTCGTGCATAAAATTATTAGGATGTAAAGTCGATATTAAATAGAACATTGTGTAATATCCTATGTCTGTACTTTCATAGTGCAGTTATACTTGGTTTGTCAATGCTTGCAGGTTTACTGCAACATTTTGTGCCACATGTGTTGCAGATTTCCTCCTATCATATCATATCGTGACCACATCGGAAAGACAACATCTGCAGCACAGATTCAAACTTCTTGTGCTCCAAATCTGATCATCCAACACTTACAGTATCGCCAAAGCTCTTCAAAATGGCGATCATTTTGAACATCCCAATCTATTCATAAACAAAGCGTAGTACCATAGGTAAATATATTTTAATCACGTGTGTGTTAAAACCCAGCTTGGCAGAATACAATAAGGCATATTTATTAGCACAACCGTTAAACCAAGGAAATGAGGATTATATTTAATAGTAACACAGCTGAAATTTCTGTGCTTCACGAAAGGGTTGTACTGTAGTCTGCGTATACTAGTAACTCGAGCTTTACAGCATTTCCTGTTATAGTATATATATTTTAAATTGTTTTTTAAGCGGCACTTTCAAGATTCTTTCACTCACACTTCTGTTCGCCAACCCCGATATAGTTAAAGCATGGTATATGCCATGACTTATGCCCAGACTATAGCACGACCCTTTCATGAAATGCAGGCCTAGATAGCCAGGAAGAAAATGTTCACTTATCGATACAAACATGTCAATGGTTGTTATACCATTCATAAAATGGAGTATTTGTAATTTACTACAAGATCGGATTGGAAGCTATATTTTGCATTCCACCATATTTCGGCAACAAGGAAGGTTTATATGTTACATGCGTTTACAAAAATATTCTGAAATATACATTTTTGAACAATTCACAATTTTGCGATTACTCGATTGATACAAATGTAAAATGTTACCATTAATTATACTTGGTATTGACTACCAATGACAGGGTTGATTTTCTCATAGTATAGATATATGCCATCTTTCTAATTTGAACTTTTGTGATGGGGGGTCTATCAATGTCCTTTGAAATTTTTATTCCCACAGTGCCAAATTCTTAAATATTGGATGCTGTTTCTTGATTTGCACTTCAACTGTTTTTCTAAAACACATTTTAATTGAATGTATATTTTGATAAAAATACATAATTAGATCTTTGAAACAATTCTTGCAAAAATACCTATCATCAACAATCCAAAATCAACTAAACTAAAAGTGAAAAGATTGAATCAAAACAGAATAAACAATTCAATTCAACGAGTGTACAGTGAGAACGGTCATGCAAAGTAGTAAACAGTTTCTCAGAATCAATAACAACGATAAGTGATAACAGAACTATTAATATCAGCGGAAGAAATTCACATAAATGGATGGAATGAAATTATGGTTGCTATTCTTTCCGATGTGAGTAATGGAGTCCGCCATGGGAACCCCATTAGTTAAAGACAAGAGATATTGTGAATGCATCTAACAAAGATTAAAGGTTTTCCTTCCAAATGGTGTTCGTTAAT
>JAUTBT010000460.1:0-11236 GCA_032361225.1 Lepetodrilus schrolli | reverse complement strand
ACATCGCATCCTATCAATATCACGTCAGAAAGGTAACTTTCGCGAACATTGATGCCGGGCCCCCGGGGCAGGATTTGCAGTTACTCATGGCTCTATAAGCAGAGAATTGGAGGTAATTTATGTTATCTGAAAATAAATATTTAATAACAAAATTCAAAAGTAGTGGACAGTGGCTTGATAATCTGCATACCTTTGATGAGAGTGGAGAACTCCTCATGCTTGATCTTATTGGCCTGGAGGTCGATCTTCAAGGCCAGCAGCAATGTGAAGGTCATCTTGTCGGTCTCGTACAGACCTCTTACAGCATACTTAAACACCTCGTACGTCATGTACTCGATGATGTTCAGAATCCGCTTCTGGGTGATGGGAGACTTTTGGGACCTACACAGATGTATGTATACAGGTTTCATTGTCATAGTGTGCGTACTTACATTGCATCATATCCATCCTCAAAACATTATTCATAAGCAATACCTTATTACCCCAGTTAATGAATCAATGTGCACTCATTTCATCTTCTCTGGGTAGTATACAACCTATGTTTCTGCTTCCAACTTACCGTTTCATGGACAGGTCGAACAGGTTGAGGAACTGCCTGAGAGATGTCTGGTACATGTCGTTGACCAGAGACATGTCTGTTATCAGGAAATACAGGATACTCCCCCTGGTGGCCACGGGACGGAACTCCTCGCGGGCCGTGTTGATCTTCAGCTCCGTCTCCTCGGCTGTCTGCAGCTTCTGACGCACGTCCTGCGACGTGGCCTTGGTGATGTTTAGGACGTTGATCAGGTCCTCATCGTCGACCAGTGAACCCTGGAATAGGTTACATAGAGGAGTTCAAATCATATCACAGCCAGGAGACACTGGGCATGAGTTTCAGAGAACGTCTCTGTTAAATATTGAACAATTTCATTCAACATCTCAGGCTTGTCTGAGCTCTCATGCTAGAAGAGGAACTCAGTGATGTCGTTATTCGCCCATGTCCTGAAGACATAACCAATTCCTTCCCAACTCTCCGTTTCATACTACTGGGTACCCACCTTAGTGCTGGTAAGTCTGAAGAGAAGGTTGTCTTCCAGCTCTTTCATCTTACGGTTGTTAGCCGTCACCTCCTCCATCAGCTTCACACGCTCACTCTCGAGCTCCTGGAGGACAGAAAACATCAAATACATGTCCATAACTTACAGAACTACATGTCCATAACTTACAGAAATAACTTCCTCCAATTGCATAGATCACATTGGTAGAACGATACAGTTAACTGTGACATGAACGAAAAATATGGCACAATATCATGCAAGGTCCATACAAATTTCAGTGGAACCAAGAACCCTGTTTCACAGAACATTCATGCATGTATTGCGAGCTACAACTCTCGTGGCGCAATGATCATTCTGTGGAACGTGACCCAGATTTGTATTGACCAGGGTTCTGTTCCACAGAACTATCAAAGTGCTACAAGTAACAGCTTGCAAATTTGTGTAGGAGATACGACTTGTAATACTACAATCATTCCATGGAACACGGCCCACATTTATTTCCATCAATCAGGAATTTCATATCAGTCATCACAGTGATAGTACTGGCAGCGATGTAAAACAGACCAAAATAGCTTCTTTTGTGTGAAGCCAGAAGAAGTCCGACAATGGCCACTCACCTGTTTCTCAGTCAGGATGACTCGCCCCAGGAGCTGGTCTTCAAGCCCCTTCATTGTGACGGTGAAATCGATGATGGAAGTTCGGGCAGATATCTCGGGTGTGTACGCAGGGTTCGGCATCTTCGTGGTCACATACAGTGTGAACCCCTTCATGACGTCGCACTCTTTGTCTCCAACCTTCACCTTCAGGGTTGACCCGACCTTGATGAAGTTCTTCTCAAGGACGTTATCAAGGGCAGGGTCAAGGTCTTCTGATACGTCCTCCAGTAATAGTGGTCGTCCCAAGGACATGGAATCTTCCAGATGTTGACGGAAGTATTTGTGGTTCAGTGATGTAATCTGTAATAATTTAGGAACAATATTTTTTCCAATCAGTATTGAAGTAGATATTACCAAATCAACTACCAGTTTCTGAAAATCAATCTGAAAATTCTGATAAAAATTTATTTATTTTGAGATTGTTGATTTCACCATAATGCAATGAGGGTCACACACCCATTTTATGTCAAAATAAATGATCTAGCAAGTAGTGAACTGTAAACATTTTATTCAGTAAAATTGTCATGGTTATTGGTACAAATCGAGTTAAAATTCCCATAACAACTCCAAATTTCTCACACATGTAAATAACATTAATACTGTATTTAGATGACCATGATATACACATTTGTCTGATGACAAACATATTTTATTCCCAACAAATATTTTAATGAGGATTGGTAATCAAGCTAGAAACCTTTTCTTGGAGAATGCGTCATGCAGGGGGAGGTAACTCTACACACCTGTAACTCTTTTTTCTCTTTCTTCTTGATCCAGATCTTGCCCTGACCCTGGGGGTCAATGAGGAGTGGGTACCGGGAGGCCTTGGTCACGATGATACCGTTCTGAACAGACAGCTCGTCATTGGGCAGACCCTGCAGGTTCCACTCAGCCACCTGGGAAGGAACAGGAACTAGAGTCAGTAGTGCTTTGAGGGGAGAACATATATCTGAGGACATGATAGATGTTCAGTGAATACTGTACTACCACACACCTATCAGAGCTTTAGTATCATAACTACCAGTTAACAAACCTAGGCAGTTTAAACATTGACCACAATTGTCATGGGATTGAGTAAAAGCAATGCCACTTATGAGACCCTGTCCTTATAAAATACAAAATGTATAATTAAATAACACATTCATACATACATAAATATACAAATTGATAAATAATATGTGAAGAATATGTACAGTGCTAGACATTCTTCAGGCCTGGGTTTCATGAAAAGGGTGTATTGGTAGTCAGTTTACATCAATCCTTACAGTAAATAACAATAATCATAATAATTATAATGACATTAATATAGCACTGGAATCCACATAAGAGGCTGCAATACAATTCTCTACACTACACTGCACTACTTTTCTACAAAGTAGTGGCTGGCTGAACGATTTCATGGGAAAATAGCAGAAAATCGGTTTGTGCATGCGTGCAATCCATTCCCTTCATGCTTTGGGTTTTCCTACTACTTCCTACAAAACACTATGGGTTCAAAAGCTGAAGTAAAAAGTAGTGCTATGTAGTACTACCATGTACTTCGTAGAGAAATGTATTGCAGCCTGAACACAACACTGCATAATGCCAGTACAGTTTCATGAAACATGGGCCAGGATTGGGTCAGTTGGCCAGGGGCCATGTATCTCAAGCTATCATATACGTAACAACATCGTTACGCTTTTGTGGAGGAACATTTTACTAGGGATCATCAAATTTTCATCCACAAAGGCGTAACAATGTTGCTATGTATATAATACATGATAGTTTCAGAAACATGGCCCCGGAACATTTGTAGCTGCAATTGATTGTAAGCCAAATTTTTGGGATCCTCTATAAATGTAATGTCCACTGCATGAAACATTTATTTGCTACAAATACTTGAGAATCTGGTTAGCTAAAACCATTTCAGCAATAAAATAAACATAATTACACTTGTAGCAGGTACCTAACTGTTCTGAGCTACAGGGGCCAGGTACTTACAGTTGTTGGGTCTGTAAGCATGTTGGTGGTGTTGAGGTTGGCGGAATATGGAATCTTCCTGGTCTTCATCTCCTTCATCCAGTCCTTGTTCAGCATCAAGCGGAAGTCCTGGTTGAACGGCCCCGAGTAGGAGAGGAACGCTGTGCAGGCAAGGACATCGCCCACCAGTCTGAATGAACAGACCCAGGACGGTCACATTGTAATAGTGTAGTGCTTTGAGCAAGCAGTGTGTGTGTGTGTGTGTGTGTGTGTGTGTGTGTGTGTGTGTGTGCGCGCTTGTGTATTTGTGTTTGTGTGTGTGTGTCTTTGTGTGTGTTCATGTGCGTGTTTGTGTGTGTGTTTATCTGTGTGTTTATCTATCTGTGTGTGTGTGTGTGTTCATGTGCGTGTGTGTGTCTGTGTGTTTATCTGTGTGTTTATCTGTGTGTGTGTGTTCAAGTCCGTGTGTTTATGTGTGAGTGTGTGCATATGTGTCTGTGAGTATGTGTGTGCATGTGTGTGTGCATGCATGGGTGTGGGTGTGAGTGTGTGTATGTGTGTGTGTGTGAGTGTGTGTGTGAGTGTGTGAGTGTGTGTATGTATGTCTGTGTGTTTTGGGTGTTGGACCACTTTAAGTCAGTCTTACCTTCCTATCTGAGCCTTGAACTCCTTGCTCTGTTCCGTCCATCTCTCCTTCTCTCCTGCCAGGCCGTTGATGAGAGCTGATGCTGCGTTCATCTTCCTACGACACGTGTCGGCATCATCCATCAACGTCTGCACAGATAATAGAGAATCTTAATATACAGCTGTCTATAGACACTGGTAATAGCTTCATATAAACATTTTTTAAATATCTTGGTGTAGTACAGCTGTAAAGAGTATTTCACTCTTACTGTGGCATCAGTTTATGGCAGGAGGAACCCTACAACACCTGCAGTACTCAATCTTACAGTAAACCTGCAAGCTTCCAAAAACGAGAAACTGTTTCTCCAGTCTGACTCAATTATTTCTCTCATTGGTTGGTCAGGTCTGACACTGCTTCTTCACACATGTTTTTCTCAGGTCTAACACTATTTCTCTGGTCTGACAAATGTTGTCTCAGGTCTGCCAACAGTTTCTCTGGTTTGACACATGTTTTTCTCTGGTCTGACAAATGTTGTATCAGGTCTGCCAACTGTTTCTCTGGTCTGGCAACTGTTTCTCTGGTCCGACACGTTTTTCTTAGGCTGACAACTGTTTGTCCAGTCTGACTCACCTGTTTCTCCTGCATGGCCTTGTCGTACTGAGCTCGGACGACGGCCAGTTCCGCCTCCTTGGCGTCCAGCTGAGCTTGGGCCTTGTCCAGGTCCGCCATAGCAATCTCATACTTGGCCTGCTGCACTGCCAGGTTAGCCTGAAGCAACACATATACACTGCAGCAAGATGCTCTTTGAGGACAATGTAGATTATTTATTTATCTTCGTACATAATCTTTTTACGATTGATGGAATAACAATAAAATGTCCTTTGTAAACGGAAAACAGAAATACACACTAATTTGCAAATCTTGGCTTACTTTAAGTGGCAGGACCTAGCTTACTATACTTCAAGATCTAGCTTACTTGATGGGCAAGTCCTAGCTTACTATTAGTGGCATTACATAGCTTACTTCAGGATCTAGCTTACTTGAAGGGCAAGTCCTAGCTTACTTTTAGTGGCAGTACATAGCTTACTTTGAGTGCCAGTAAATAGCTTACTTCAGGACCAAGCTTACTTTGAGTGGCAGGACCAAACTTACTTCAGGATCTTGCTTACTTTGAGTGGCAGGACCTAGCTTACTTTGAGTGGCAGGACCTAGCTTACTTTGAGTGGCAGGACCTCCTTGTTGACAGCGTAGAAGGACGCCATGGCTTTGGTCCAGGAACACAGACCGGCCACGTTGCCACACACTTTCTTGGCCGTCTCGAAGTTGTAGTCGTCGGAGTCGAAGTAGTTGGCCAGCAGCTCCACCGTCTCGTCATTGATGGAGTCCTTCTGGAACGTTATCAGCGACTGCAGGAAGCCTGTCCCTGCCATCATCTGCCAGAGAAACACGGAGGAAACGTGGACTTGAAGGGCAATGAATGGGGAACAGCAATATGGTTTTACGATGTCTCGAGACTTGATTTCAGGAATGTGGTTGTTATCGTTATTATGATTTCCCCACCGACCTTGAGCGACTCGCTCCAGGACGGCTTGAGGAACTCGGGTTTGTCCGGGTCGGTCATGACATTGACCAGAGTGCCCTGGAACAGGATGAGTACACAGTCCATGATTCTCTGGATGAGGTGAGGCGGTCGGCCTAGTTTCCTGACCGTGGAGATGTCCGCTGGCTTGATGGTGTTCAGGGCGGCCTCGGCCTCCTCCAATGCAGGCCTGGAACACGAGAGTTGGATTTGAATGAGTCATTCTGCAGGGTCAGCAGTAGGAGGTGACTGTTTTGAAGCACTACTAAAGGCAGTGAAGTACTTATGGCCTATGTGTGACACAAGAGTTGGACTTGGATGAGTTACAAGGTCATCATGCAGTCAGCTAGAGTAGCAAGAACTACAAGAAGCACTGCAGGGTACAGTTGCATGATGCTCTTGTGGGCTACAATGGTTGTAGGGACTTGCAACTGCCATTACAATAGTTGTAACGCTGTCTTATTCAGATAGCCTACAAGAGCTTTGTGCACCCCAATTTCAATTGTAGAAGACTGTACAATTGGACTTACAACCATTGTAGCGCTCTATGAGTGTTGTGCAACTGGATCCAGTACCAGTAATCTGGGCATAAATTGAGGAATACAAGGACTGGATGAATTAGAAGGTCATCCTGCAGATTCAACAGTAGAAGCTGAATGTTTAGAAACACTACAATAAGCAGTGCAGTACCTGTGTATTGAGGATTGTACTGGTAGCCTGGCTAAGAATAAATCATGAAAGACAAGTGTTGGACTTTGATGAGTTACAATGTCATTATGAATCACTGGTAGTCTCAATATAAACTGAGGCTTATGTCATCACTAGCTTTAGTAAAGCCGTGATGATGTATCTTGATTAGTGCCCTGACTACAATGTCCAACATGACTCCAATCCTACCTAGCAGCCTTCAGTTTTCCTTCAGCAATGGCCCTGTCCTTCTCGATCAGGTCCACGATAGCCTGGGCCTTGTCCTTGACCTTTTGAACTTGCTCCTTGACCTTCTCAGCGGCCTGGGCCTTGACGGTGACCTCCTTGAGGACCTTCTCGGCCTTCTCATTGGCAATGGCCAGTTCCTTCTCCTTAACAGCCAGCTCCACACTCAGCTCTGCCACAGCATGTGATGCCTCGATCAGCTTCTCCAGACCTGGACAATTAATTTTTAAATAACATTTATCCCATATATGTACATGTATATGTTATATACCTTTGTACCTGTAAAAAATAAGTTAACAAAACACGGAAATAACTAAATTAATAAATACAACAAATTTTAATATATTCTTAAATGTCCTTACTTTGAAGACATAATGTCCACCGTTTTGTGTCATTACTCAAATTGAATTGATTAATTAATTGATTTAATGTTACTGCAGGAATAGTCCACCCATACATAATTTCTTCATGCTTCATAAAACATTAAAATATAGGTGCAACATATTAGTCCTTATTTACCTGTATTCATCCTGGCAGCCAGATCACCCACTTCCTTCCTCTTCTCAGAGTAGATGCTCTTGTAGCTGTTAATAAACGCCAGATATGACTTGGGAGTCACGTGTGTAGAGCGTCGGTATCTGGGGAAAATAGAAAAATAGTTATTACAACCAGAAAATTCTATTAAAATAGTACAAAGAATATTGCTGTACGATATAAAAGGTTGTACTGGTCTTGGCCAACTCTGGTTTGAATACCCGATGTGGGGGAAGGTTAGGGTAAGCTCCTCATGATAAACTGAGCTATAGATTCTGGAAATTTTAAATGATTTACTTGTTATACTCTGTTGTAAATAAATGCATTGCATTCATGGATGATTTCAAGATATTGTATTGAAATATTGTTGCAGAATTGCAAAATTGTAAGAAGGAAAACAATACTGATTCGTAAATATGCTCAACAAACTTAATTAAGAGCCAGTGGTCTTTTTGGATACATACATTTAGCTTTATATTATTTTAACAACAAATTATTTCCAAACATCTACAGCTTCCAAATATTCTTAAAGAACTTGCAGACACATTAGAAGAAGAATGGCACCAGCTTCTTCATGTCCAAATCTTTTTAGAAAGCTTCCCTACAAAATATTTGCTGACCATTAATTATTTCTGTTGAGTATATGTTAACCCTCGCTATATAGGAAGAAACTGGTATATCCCTATACAGCAGTTATTTGGATGGATCTAGCACAGATAGGGTTCATTAATTACCTCTGGAAGTACTCCACACAACTTTCTGCTACTCCGTCGTGGATAATTCCCATGGTCTGGATCACATGTTTCTTCACCTCACTGCTGCACTCGATGTCAAAGGTCGACAGGAAGTGGTCAGCCACGGCAATGAGAGCATCTTTTGGCCATCTTTGGAACCAGTCCATCGTACAGCCTGAGATCAGGCCGGGGAACTTCAGAGCTCGTTGCCGGAATTTCTCTCCAACCTGGAATGAGAGAAGAAATGTAAAATATAAAAAAGGAAACATTACTCATAAAATCATGTGACCAGGAACCATGGTCAATGAAAACGGACTAATATTGACTTGGTGAAATATTTACTGATGGTTGTTTTATATCTAGAAAAGTAAAAAATATACTAAAATAAACATGTCCTACTAGATTATCTATCAAGAGTTGTTCAATATTGAACAGGTCTTGATTGTTTTTCTCAAAATTGCAGTGAGTGATTACAGAGTTTAACGTCGCTGTGGATGTCTTTCACCCATTGGCGATGATCCCGAAATTGCAGAGAGAAATAGGAATGAAAATAACAAATTAGCTTGTTTCTATATCTACCTTTCTGACAATTCAGTGCTATTGGCGAGATAATATTCAATGTGAACTAAAATGATAACTTCAGGTGGAAATATTAAATTGGATACATAAAAATAGACATAATTCAAATTACTAAAAACAACAAAAAATCTAAATAAATAAAGTTTTGGACTGTAATAAATTTCTATTTCCTACATTTTCAAATAATGTAAAATTAATATCCTAATAGCAATGAGAATTATTGCCACTGAATTGCTACGATATTTCTCCGTCAGTTAAAGCAACTGTACTCACGGGAGAGAAGCAGAGAGTCACATGCAGATTGTTTCGGACTCGGGTCAGGTAGTACGCGTCCAGGTTTTCATTGGACGGTGGTCGTCGTGGATACTCCTTCTTCATGATCGGGATCAAATCACCTCGGATCTCATCAATCTCATCTCTGGCAAACAAGTTGGCCACCTGAGAACAAAAGTGAGAACTTTTTTTAGTAACAATTTATTGTGTGGTTGAGGAGCAGTGAAGCAGATGGCGGAGAGCCTTTAAAAATTATTTCAGTATTCGCCATGAAGTGACCCTTAAAATAAACACAACTAATAATTTTAAGCGTAGTTTGATCGTGAGTATATATATATTTAATTTTTTTAATTTTTTTTTTAATTGGGGTTTAGAGTCGCTTTCAAGATTCTTTCACTTATTTCACAACTTGTCAGTTTAGGGCAGGAGCACTGAATGTTGCAGTAAGCCTGCGAGCACCAGCTGGTACTGACAGACCAAGGATGATTACTGCATTGCCACTCCACGCGAATATTTCACCCATACGCGATGACACCACAACGTTAATCCAGACTACCGTAACATTAATCCAGACTATCGGTGGTGATCTGTGGTGATTTCGGAGGTGAACGTACCACACCGGAGGACAGCATGTTGTTGAGGTACTCCAAGAAGCCCTCGTCCTTGATCTCCTGGTCGGTAAAGATAAACGTGATGCCTTTGCCCTGTTGCCCCGCGGTACGGTACAAGGACTTTAGGTCCTCCAGTAGGTTTGACACATTGTACGACCTGCAGACAGATAATAATAATAATAAAAATATTAATAATAATAATACAGTAATAAAATTATTATTAATAATAATAATAATACAATTAATAATATTAATAATAATAATAATAAAAAAATATAATAATATTATTAATAATAATGGCTACTGATAATGCGCCAAATCCACCCCCTAAGTCATGCCCAAAGTGCCACATTATTATCACTGGTTACTGGATCAGTGTGTACTCAGTGGGCACTCTCAACTCCCTGGGGAGTATACAACCCAAGCTGCCGTTTCCAGTGCTGTAAGGGTACATATTTTGGAAGAATAATTCATCAATTATCAACAATAATTTTTACATTGAGAAACCAAAAGATTAATTTTAATATATATTAAATAATATTTATTTTTATATATTAAGGCATCATTTTCTGATGGCTAAATATCCTTCCAGACCCCGAGATTATGAAACCTTTTGAGTATGATTTCATGTTCAAGCTCAAATTTTATAAGTTTCGTAATCTCGGGGCAAGGATTTCTTTTCAATAATACCTTGACAGTGTGATCTGGAATGTGGTGTATCCGGCAATGAACGACGCCAGTCTTGTCAGTGACTGCTTCCCGGATCCTCCCACGCCCACCAGCAGGGCGTGGCCCCGTGGGGTGCGGATAATACGCGAGATCTTCACCAGATGGGTCATGGCGTCCTTGAAGAACACAAGGTCCATTCCAGCGCCACGAATGCTGTCGTTGTACTGCTGCAGGAAGTACAACAGTCGCTCCTCCAAGGCATCCAAGGATGCCACCTACATGACATGGGGAGATAACTATTACTAACTTTGCGGGGAGACAACTAGTATAGATTTCTCTTCAAGGGGAGACAACTATTATGCACTTTGATGGGGAGACAATTATTATATACATTTACTGATTAGTAAATAATTCATGTAGCTTGAAAGTGAAGTCAAATATATGATATTATTATATGCATTATTATTATTTTATTTTTTTTAATTGAAAAAAAAACAACCAAGATTTCATATATATTGATGGATGTAACTGACCGGTTCATATATTTTGGGCATATCGAAGTCAGCGTCATCAGGCTCCTCTCCAGTGGCTTCTGGGGCATCCCTAGGAGAAGAAGCAGGAAGTGATGTCACAGCATGACCTCATCTCAAGAACTATCATGTTTAACATTTTTATCTAGATAAATTGCAGCTATGTTTCTTTAAACATCCTAGCTTAAAGAATATGGCTAAAACAGTTTTAGCACAAGAACATTACTCAAAAAATCATATTACCCTAATATTTCTCTGAGTTGTTTATTCACCTTTGAAGGGAGAAATTGATAACATTTCTGAATAGAATTCTCTCTCTCCTCTCTCTCTTCTCTCTCTCTGTCTCTCTCTCTCTCTCTCTCTGTCACAGTTCTCTCTCTCTCCCTCCCTCTCTGTCACAGTTCTCTCTCTCTCTGTGTCACAGTTCTCTCTCTCTCTCTCTCTCTCACACACAGTTCTCTCTCTGCTCTCTCTCTCTCTCTCTCTCTCTCTCTCTCTCTCTCTCTCTCTCTCT
>JAUTBT010000459.1:0-11237 GCA_032361225.1 Lepetodrilus schrolli | reverse complement strand
CAGTTGGTTCACAGAAAGCAGTTACTACATGACATTGTTACTGTTGACAAATGTGTTAGTTGATCTACATGTACTATCACACGAGATAATACTACATTATACTATTATATACTACATCAGTTCTCTTAATCAGTTGTACCAGAAGTTACATAAGATTGCTTCTTTTGATTAATTAAGCGAAATTAATTTCATTAGTTCATCTACAAATGCAATATTTAAACAATATTGTTATTCTAGTCAGTTGGTTCACAGACAGTTACCACATCAGAGTGTTAATGTTACTATTGATAAACAAATTACGTTCAAATACTAACAATATATAATACCTTCACACCTCATGTATAGTACATGCTCAAAGATCAAACTCAATGTACATGATGGATGAACAACTATTTCTTGTCGGCATTATCTGACAAGGTGTCTTGAATTGATATTTAGTTGGGACAGTTCCTGATGTAGATTAATAGTCTTTCAAGTTGTCAGTGAGAATGATTTGTGATAATATGATACAGTAATGCAAGGCTTGGAATATAAGAAAGGTAATAGACACGTATGGATGAAATATGAACAAGATTTCTAATGGAAAAAAAACAACTTCTTACACAGATGTTGACAATAGCAACCATAAAGGCATAGATAAGCTGCTATTTTATTTACCAAGTTGAGTTATATCATGTATCATGTTTCTGGCTGATAGATGAATATCATTATCGACAGCTGAATTATTTGAGATTCTAATGTTGTACATTAACTGTCATAGGGATACTTGGTATAGGATAGTTACTGTATAATCTGTATAATAATCCTGCTGATGATATTAATAATAATAATAATAATAATAATAATCATCATCATAATAACAGACATTTATATTACGATTGCATTCTCAATTACATATAATTAAGCATAATGGGTTTGAAGAATTGGGTTTTCAGGGCTGTTTTAAAGGAGTTCAAAGATGAAGATAACTTTAATGATAGAGACAGGAAATTCCAGTGATGGTGCTGAATAAGCAAAATATTTCAGGAACAGTGAGCACCTGGAGTCTTTCTGATGAAGCAGCTGCTTGGAGGGTACTCTGTGACAAGCTCAATTAGATATAACTGAGTGGCATAACTCTGTATGAACATTTGAGTTGTCATCCATTACTTGATACTTTGACTACAATTTACAGTCTGTGCAAGAGACTCGGAGATCTCTGACGGACTGAACTGGTCAACAGGTTGAGTGTCGTTGGCATACGAGTAGTCACTAGTGGGAAATGTGTATGTCTCCATATGACATATTCCTTGGAATGTTCACGACAGATTGACATAGTTATGTGCATGAGCCCTGGATTCTTGCAGTTACACTACTTGGAATGAGTTGGAATCAACTCGAAGCTTCATCAGATCAACTCTGTATCCAATAGCAGCAGCTAGTATAGTTGAACAGATCTGACGCCACCTGCTCTTTCATGTTATTCACCCCAAACCATGAGGATTTGGGTCACTTACATTATATGATGATCGACTTCAGTTTTCAAATGCTGACTTGGTATGTTGGCAACGGTTTACGTATTGTAGCAGTGTACTCTGTGTTGGGTGGAGTTTCCCCATTAGCTTAACTATCCTTGGGAAACCTCATATGAAAGGTAATTCACCTTGACATTTCGGGTTTTATAATAATAATACATGATACAGGTACACCGCTCAATCTTTTCAAATGCTGGAGATGTAACTTCCAATGGAATAAACTGTCATGGATGTGTTCATGAAACTGTCGATTGTTGTTGGATAAACAATTATTTTATTTCAAAAATGATTTTCATTTTCCTTTGAAGAAGGACGTTGTGTCACATCAGAAGAAGTATGTGGAAATAAGGTAGAACACGAGTTTAATATCCCTCCAGTAAGTTTCTTGCAGACTTTAGGATTACATGTAATATGATACTAACAGAATGGACGGTCTGACAATCATGGAACAGTCTCATCAGAACGACAATCACAATTATAGTTTTAACAAAACATAATAATGCCTTTAGATCATGCTAGACATGCATACACATTATACAGAGCTTAATTTAGCGACTAATTTGGGAGCCATGGCGATCAGTATTTCACTTATTTTAAGTGTTTCTGGATCTGCAGGAAGCAAATGGCTCCAAATGGCTCCTTAGAACTTTGCGGCCTGATTCGATTGTCTCTTCGTGGTGATTTGATTGTGGCATCTTGATCTGACTGTACACCTCTTTAACAAGATGCAGACAGTAGAGTATGCTCTAAACTATCTTCTTCAGCACAACCACCCATGTGCAGTTGTGGGTTAGCTTTGTATTGGCACAAGAAAACAGTTTTGTTATTATTATTTAATTACATCTGCAAGAAACAAGAAGAAGATATAACTTGTGCTCTTTCATATGTCTATATGACATGACATGACACAACATCCTAGTTCAGTTAAAATGGAAATAAATCAGTTTTGAAAACATTTGATATGATTTCACGAATATGTCCATGTCAGAGTTTGTTGCATCTCCAGCATTTGAATAGATTAAGAGATGTATTAGAAATGATAGTACAACCCCATATGTCAAGGTGAACTATCTGAGATTTTTACAGGCTTAAGGAGAATAAAATATTCTACCAGCATAAAGAGCACGGTTCCAGTGTGTAAACCGTTATCAATACCAAGTCTGCATTTAGAGACAGTTCTTCAGAGCCAAACATAGATGTAGGTGTACCAAATCCTGATGGTTTGGGAGGATAAAATCAAAGAGCAGGTGACGTCAAGTCTGTTAAACCGTACTAGACTACTAACTGCACTAACGTACTGATCTGATGTAGCTACAAGGTGATGTCAACTTGTTCTAAGCAGTACAAGTATAAGAATGCATGGATCACATGCACATAACTTTGTTCCTGATGTGAACATTCTGAGGGAAGATGGCATAAATCATATGCCCTTGGACATACAGACACTATCCTTCAGCAAGTACCCTTGTAATATATTCGTTGACATGTAATTTGCAATATTAGAATGCCCAAGCAGCTCAAGTTGTCGATAAGTGTAATTATATTCATCAATCAGAAAGAAGCTATTCTATAATAATAATAATAATAATAATAATAATAATAATAATAATAATAATAAACTAATAATAATAATAAAAATAAAAATAAGATTTACATAGCGCAGGTGCTTCCGTACACCAGGACATGATCGCAGTGCTAGTTTGTAAAGCATTAATCCTATTTTGGAGAATGGACAGATATGTCTTTAGCAGAGTTTTTAAGCAGACATAGCAGGGACAATTCCTTTACTGAACAGGCAGGTTGTTCCATGGGCATGAAACAACATAGGAAGATAGGTTCACTCCATATTGAGTATATCTAGGAACTAGCACAGTCAATAGATGCTAGTATGTTCTATTATTCTATCGTATGTTTACTGCCATGCTTACTAGAACATTATTGGTTGCAATATACACATTAAATACCACCAGAACAGGACATCTAATTTCGATTCTGGTTAACATAATTGAAGATTTATATGCAAAATACCAGAAAAAAACAGGTGTATTGTTAGCGGTTTGGCGGCTATTTTTAGCCTATGGTGGCCATTTTGGATTTTTCCAAATTAGTACATTATCTGAGATAGTGTTGCAACATTCATTTAGTCTTTTCAAGTAAAAACAAATGATATTGGTGAAAATTAAATTTTATTAATATTTGACCTTTGACCTAGAGCTGACCTTGAACCTGGCACTTAAAATCGGGCCAACGCGTCACGATACCACCTATTTTTTGGACTTAAGCCACTCCACTAATAGTATAAAACTTTATTAAGGAATCATCTCACATTCACCATGCCAATTGATGCATCTTGTATAATAATGTGATATGTAATACATGTACTTTAGCAATTTAACTGTGTATATTCCCATAATCTTCATGTACTTGGAGGAAATAAAGACAATCTATCTATCTATCTATCTATAAACCATATATCCATATGAGTTTTAATATTACTTGGCAGCTACATGAAGTAGCTCTCTCTCTCTCTTCCCCTCCCAACTCCTGTATAAGAGCAAAGTCCAACGTTCAACGTTTTAAAGTGAAGTATGGAAACGGCTAGTAGTGTATATGTTTTAATGTGATGTATACCATATGATATATGCATGCCTTTTTACTGTTTCAAACTATGTTGAAATAATTATACTTTGTTCATGCTTTGAACGTATACTTATATTTTATTTTTTAAATTAAAATAATAATAATAATAATAATAATAATAATAGTTTCGCCCATATGCTACAGATAATTTGAATCTAACGATAACCAAGTAAATAAATTGCCGTAATATGTATCTTGTTTGTTGTTTATCTTTATTCCTATCTTTTAATTATTAGTTTACTTCAACATTAAATATAGAAAGAATTCTATATAGATCGGAAGAAATCTAGGAAGCATGCATTAGTCCTGTGTTTCTGGTAATACATCGAGGTTGACCGTTCCTCCTATGACAGTAAAACAATGGTGTACGCCCTGACTTAAGCACAGGCTACTTTACGACCATGTCCACATTCCGCGAAATGGTCATACTAGTAGTCAGGTGTAGATCGAGGTTTACCTCACTTCCTGCAATAGTAAGAGCATGGAGTACGCCCATATTTAGGCCAGGACTACAGTACGACCATATTTAGGCCAGGACTACAGTACGACCCTTTCATGACACGCTGGCCAGAAGAGTATCGTGAAAGGTTCCGGAGTCCAGTCAATACTAGTCAATACAAGGAGAATGTGTATTAACGTATGTCGATCTGTAAGATTAGTACTTCATATGGTATTGCTACGCCGATGGTATTATCATATTTAAGAACTAGATCTGCACTATTCACCGATGCGTAAATCACTACGACTGCGTTGGTAACGTAGACATTCTGTATATTCAGTTAAGCACTGGACTCTGCCCTATATACTTAAATAAGCAATGGACTCTGCTCTATATACTCAAGTAAACAATCGGCTCCAGCATAATCAGGTGTACATTTCTGTTGCACGAGAACGTCAAAATTGGAGGTTGTCACACACACCATTCAAATAGGGAATCTGAAGGGACGACATCTATACTATATTACAGTATTTGTCTTAGTCTTGATTAGAATTGATGTAAATCAATAATATACAAGACTAACGATTAGGGGCTACGGACAGGATAATTCGCCATATTTGTTGACAATAGAATCATATTTTGATGATAAAACAACAAAAACCCACTTTACCCCAACAGTGTAGAACCAACTTTATTTGATGGAAAGTAAAAGAAAACCATTTGGCTCCTTTGTATGCATAATAGCAAGTCACCACTGTGATGATAAATTAATATTGAAACAAGTCACTTTTTCTATTCTTTGACTGACCAAACTAATGATTCCTATCACCTAAAAGAAATAGTTTCTTCTACTTTGCCCAATTGGGTTTAAGAAATAAAATGAACAATTTACCCTGTGTCATATATCATGAAGTTACAACTTAATTTATATATGAACCCCTCGGGGCCTATGGAGATGAAATTTTACATTAATCATATATACCACAACATTCCTAAATACAAATTATCTACACTGTGTTACTCAAAACATGTGAATAACCATATTATGAAGACATTTTATAGTTTTAACTGGTTAACTTCCATCATTAGTGACATTAAAAAAATATATATACGGTTATGTATTTTGCCTTGAAATACTAAAGTTATTGGTGGGAGTGGTTGTTTGTGTAAAGAAAAGCTTTATCAACGAGACTTGTTGATCAACACTTGTAAGCAACATATGTTCTGGATAAACAGTCTATATTACTGTTGATGAACATGGGCTATGGACAGGACATATTTTAACAAGACTCATATTATGGCTCCAAAAGACAGTAGAGCTGGTAAATTTAATGTAACTTTAATCACACACTAACCATTGATCCAATCACAACTAATAAAAGAACCAACAAGAGCACAAACATACCTGGAGAATAGTGTCTGTATGAGTAGTCAGTTACCTGGACAGGGTCCAATTACATGCCCTGACTAGTTACAAATACTGTGACATGTTACCCGAATTATACATTTATATATGGTATACACGCTGTATAATCAGTCTACATGTCAAATAACTACCACTTCAGCACTATAACATATTTCTAGACAAAAATCAGGATCGGACACGCTGTGACCACCATTCTCGGCCACCTAAGCCATATTGTTAACGAGCAAAATAATACAACTACACTAAGTTTGTTGAAACGACGAGAAGTCGCATGTAACCCACGTTATATTGAGGCAGATTGCATGCAGCTGGATAGTTATCCACGTTGATAACTAATTATAAATCAAAACCACTAATTTCCCTGTTGATTCTTTGGAGGTAAGACCAGCAACTGTCGTGATGAATGAACCATAACCTGTACAAACCCAAACTGATCCATTCCAACCTGGTCAGAGTACAAAATCAACCAGAACTCCCACCATTAGTCTATGCCGATGATATTGCAGACACATTACATATACATTATAGGATAAACTGTAATTAGGGAACAAAGTTCTGAAAGTTCACTAGTTGGTTTTTTAGTCTTTCATTTATGAAAATAGGAAACAGTTTTATAGTTTACAAATGCAATAAACTTGTTAATCTCTCAGATTGCATTTCTTTGTAACAAAATTAGCTATGCCGATGATTTCTAACGGCAATTATCATTCGATAATCATTGTGTTTGTGGTTAGAAATAGTTTCTAAACATATATTATTATGGTTACTATGAATAGAAGTTGAGTGATTATACATAATGAATATCAAATATGCATGTACCATGATTTATTATCATGTACGAGTATTCTCTGTACTGCGTCAAAATATGCCAGTTACGCAGCCATTGTTGGGTTATTACTATCACCCGGGATGCGTGCATGTACCACAGTCGCGTATCTCTGTACAACGAATAAATCCCTTTTCAACTACAACCATCGTTCAATCTTCAACCTCGGACAGTCTTGCATCCCGCCAGACTTCCACTACTCCAGACTTCCGCAGACTCAAGCAGGAATATATCTGTCACCAAAATGTAACAGAATACTAGACTGTTACAAACAGAACCAGAAAAAGACTGTTATATTACGGATCTGGTACCAGATTACTGAGTTCTCTACTCGTAGAGGCACTACTGTAAAACCTGTGTGGATGACAACACGAGAAGAAGTTAATGTCCTGTCCGTACGCCCTATGCTCTTTAATCCATTTCAATAAAGCAACGGTTAAGAAATGGGTCAGAAACCTTGTTATGTAAAGATTTAATCTTATCCTAACACATGTCGACTGGTAACAGTTTCATGTGATTTTAATTATAGTTTTGTATGTTTATAGTTGAAGCACATTATTTTCTCATAAAGTGGAATCAATGGAAAATATAGTTCATTGGTAGGCTGTTAATTAGAGCAAATGTTTGTGCTACAAATACAAATAAAATAGATGGATCTGTTTAGATGCAATAGTCCTTTATTGTCTTGGCAGGTATGGGCCTACGGACAGGACCAAAAAACACACACAAAAATACGGGTTGACAGTTTGCTCAACTGCGACAAAATACATATATTAGTAATAAGATGGTATGTCACACTTTAGTGTTGCATGTTTAAAGAAATATGTTATCAAAGAAAATACACCTGTCTCTTCATAAAAAGAAAAAAATTATTATCCTGTAAAACACACACAATAAAGGACAACAATACACAAATGGGTACACATTAGTACGTTGATATAAGCGTCCATACTTTTAGAAAGCCTTGATGGATCAATCTCCTTGCTGTAACTTGCTAAGGAAGCAACAGTGATTTACACACTCAGGACACAAATATTGAGAGGCAATGTGCTAATTTCTTTGAGATTTATTGTTGTACAAAAAAATCACATGAAAATAAGTGCAACACAAAATGATGAAAAAAATCAGTACTTTTCGGTTACAAAAATTTTGATTTCATTGCAACTAATGAAGATTTTTGAGAATTTTTTAAAAACACTTTTAGCAACACCATTTCCCCTTATTATGGTCAAACAATGAAAATCTTCTGTAACGTAAATACAATAAAGCGATATTGTAAGTGTACTGTAAGTGTACTCACATTTGTACACCTGATTGTGCTCGAGCCGAATGGACTCTACCCTATATACTTAAGTTAAGAACTGGACTCTGAACGCGTGTCGAGGGACGTAAGTATTCTTTAAGGAAGCTAAATTGATTATAAATCATTTTATGGCCAAATCCTTTAAAGTCACCATGATCGCGCTGATAACACAGGCTTAGCTTCGCTGACGTCGTTGCTTCAGGTTGAGGCGACAAACTTTATCTGCTGCTTTACTGGCATCAGTCAGAAAGTGGTTTGTACTCCGTGAAACACCGACCGTTCATATTATCCAGCAATTTGTATCATTGTACAGACCTATCCCGGTGTCGATCGTGCATTAGTTACGGATATCTATATAGTTGTGGTCCACACACTCTCTCAGTCGGTCCCTTTCCCGAAAAGTTTGGGTTACCGAGTATTGACTTGACTATGGGTTGAGCTGGACGCTCTTTCTCCTACTCTGGTGAGTATGCATAGCGACACGTGTGTTTTATATCGAAAGCAGTATGCTTGACAGTATGCTTGACAGTATGCTTGACAGTATGCGATATTAGTCCAAACCATACAATGGTACTCCTGATAATGCTTATAAGAACCAATGAACTACAACGTATTTGATTTATTGGACAGATATAATTTCCCTTTTAATAAATCGTATGAGATGTATATACAGTGTCTTGATAATCGCTTTTGTTTGTCCATCATTGCGTATTGAGAATTGCTGACTGAGCGTAAGGATTGTTGCTTTACTGAATAAATATCCTGACTATTGATGAATGATTGTTCTCAGACGTCGCGAAATCTGGATTTAAATAAGACTCAAACCGTGTCCACAGATATCGGAACACTTGATACACGCCCTGCTCTTGGAAATGATATATTTCCGGGTAGTTTATTTCCCAGGACAGATTCTCTTTTAGAGTAATCCCTGCAATATCCGGATGTCGTTACTGAGGTGATAAATCAACAAGGTCACGTTAGTATAGCAGTTATCAGTGTCTTTAGAATCTTCTAGATAGGTATGGGTGGAAAACTACTCGTGCAAATAGATATTCTGAAATGCCATTACAATCTGTCATATCCATATTTATACACGTTAAAATACACTGCCCTGACGAGACCAGGTCATGGAAAAATTACCGTAGGCTTGGATGGTCACGACAAATGAGTTACGTACACGACGTGCACCGGTAACAGGCCAGCCTACTGTTGCGGGGCATATTGAACATTAAATCAATATACTATCTACCCAAGAGCATATAATTACTTGCTGATATATTGTAAGAGCATTTGCAGGCGGTGTACATCAGCAGACCAGACATGTGGGTGTGGCAACTATTCCTTCTGACTCTGTACTTGTGCGTCATCGGCTATCACGGTAAGATGTCGTTACTTCTACACCTTATAATATTCAATGTCTCAACGCGAACGTATCGCTGTCAGCGGTCATTTACATGTAGGCTTTCAGTTAGGACAGTTGTTTGTTGTTTGTTATTGTTGTTGTTGTTGTTTGTTTGTTTTTGTTGTTGTTTGTTGTTGTTTGTTTATTATTTTATTTCTTTAGAACAATCAATGAAGAAACGAGCATTGCCAAAATGATAGTTTTATTGCGTCATTTTAGAAATGTCTTTCATTGAATTCTTTGTCCGGACAAATATATACTAGATTAAGAAAGTTTTACTTAAAGCAAAATATAGCGCACTTGTTTGAGTAACATGAAAGCGTATTTGTTGGGTCAGTAATTCATAATTCGACTGTTTCTACTTGACTATTATTCGTATTCTACAACGATTAATTTTGTAAGTGAGCCGAGGTAAAGGGGAATAACCCATAAGAGATGTGAAATATGTTCTGCCTTCCAAATTTAATTACTGTTGTAGACGGGTACCATTTCCACTTTTAATGGAGAGTGGAAGACACATTATTGTGGAAGTTTTGTGATGTACAAAGGCGGTGATGTGTTTGCCAAATGTAGCAATTATCAAACGATATTGGACAAAAACACTAAAACTGGCACATAAAATATCTTAGGAATACACATTGTGGGTATTTAAACCAAAGCAAAGATAATGTCCAATGTCATGTAACATGTTTGTTTTTGCATTATTATCTTAAAATCAAATAATACGGATAGTAATGTGTCCATCTGCACAAGGTGTGTTCTCAAATAAAAATGCTACATATTATTAACCCGGTCAATAGATCAGTGTACCCTTACTTTCCTTCTCAGCTCCCTGGAGAGTATGCTGTTCAATACATTGTTAGGTTCTCACTCTCTATTTCTCAACAGGCAGCCCCATCTCTAAACCAGCACCTACATCTCCATCATACCCACGCCACTCTCCCCACAAGCAGCGCCTGTCTAAGCTAAACGCCAAGTCGTACGCAGGTTTCCTGATGAGCAAACGTCCAAACAGCCACGACCCACTCCAGTCTAGTTCGTGTTCGATGCCCATCCCTATCATCAGTACATCGTTGTCATGCCGACAGAATCAGCTGCCTCACATGCAGCTTTCCAACGACGACTTAAGACATGTGCTGTCCTCTGTCAGTGGAAACTACGCACACCTCTACATGGCCACGTCCACAGAGGAAGCGCAGATGAACTTCAAGAATCTCATACCCCTTCAATCAGATTACGAGGTACGGATGTTATACCCGTGGTGTTGAAGGTCCTATTGGACGTGGTGGTGTAGTTGAAGATGGCCACCATAGTATCAGTCCATTAAGGAGCAATAGATGACATATTGTCACCCCTATCGACTTATCTATTTGACCCCCCCTTCTCTCTCTCTCTCTTTCTCTCTCTCCTCTCTCGCTATCTCCCTCTCTCTCCTCTCTCGCTCTCTCTCTCTCTCATCTCTCGCTCTCTCCCTCTCTCTTTTTTCTCTCTCTCTTTTCTTTCTTTCTCTCCCTCTCTCGCTCTCTCCCTCTCTCTCCTCTCTCGCTCTCTCTCTCTCATCTCTCGCTCTCTCCCTCTCTCTTTTTTCTCTCTCTCTTTTCTTTCTTTCTCTCTCTCTCTCTCTCGCTCTCTCTCTCTCTCCCTCCTCTCCTCTCCCTCTCACTCTCTCTCTCTCTCTCTCTCTCTC
>JAUTBT010000458.1:0-11238 GCA_032361225.1 Lepetodrilus schrolli | reverse complement strand
TTTCAACTTTGACCTGCAATATTACAGTAATGCAAGAGTGACTCAGCAGATGTAAACATAAGGGGAATAACTCTTACTGCCTTGAGAAAGTAGTCCAGGATATTGCTAGAGTGACAGTTATATGACTGAGATAAAGGTATATCAGTAGAGTGGCAATAAATATATATTATACACAGAGTGACGATATAAGGATTTCTCATCACTGATATATTCTGCTATCCTACTGCCAAGTATATAATAAACGAAAATATATCCCTTTACATGTCAATATTGAAAGAGTTTGAATGAAATAACATAATAAATCTGAATAAGCTACGTTAATATTGTTTACAAATACATTTTACAAGTTTCTTGGTGAAACCTTTTCAAAAATTACAAATTTCAAGTAACCTGAAGCCACTTTCGCAGATTATCCACAATAATCCTTTTGAGTATATTTAATGCTGACTAGCATAGTCATAGAATCCTGAGGTTTGAAATTTTCAAGTAATTAATGTCCAACACACAACACAGTGTCACGGCTACAGTGTAACAATAGCACAATCCTCCAGCGTTTTCCAACAAGCACTGCCATGAATTCGGCAAGGTGGATGTTCAAAAGCAATGCAGCCATAAACGAATCATGATTTTGCTAAGGTTTAAACTGTTAAAGCACATGGGTAAGTAGTACAAATTTTCAGAGTGTTGGCTGGGCATGTTATTTGATTAGTCTACTGCAATGTCCAAAGTTTTATTGATACTATGATGGCAATGATATCACAAAATCATATACATTCTGAACTAAAACTTACGAAATGTACCACTATAGTTGAAAACAGTTCCAACATTCATTCTATTTTTGAATAGTTCTACATTATAGTAACATATCTAGTCGTAGTATACTTGTACAACTAAAATACAATTATTGTGACTCGACTGTCTCAAGTCTTGTCATACATCTGAGCGGAATCCACAGAAAACTGGCAAGCATATCAATATATGATTAAAAACATTATTCAGGAATCTTAAAGAGTCCTGTGTGTGTGAGATAATTAAGTTGTGACCAGACAGCCAAGTTTCACAATAATTAAGTTGTGACCAGACAGCCAAGTTTCACAATAATTAAGTTGTGACCAGACAGCCAAGTTTCACAATAAATAAGTTGTGACCAGACAGCCAAGTTTCACAATAATTAAGTTGTGACCAGACAGCCAAGTTTCACAATAAGTATATTCAAGTTGTACTTGTGCCATGGCACCCGTTACTCAGAACAGTTTAGTTGTAGCTACAATTAATTGTAAATAAAATGTTAGGAGCATGCTGCAAGTCCATTGCATGAAGCACTTTTATCGATACAATACATAAGAATAAGGTTAGCTAAAACCATCATAGCGATAAAAGTGGTGCTTGCAGCCAGACTTACATTTGTATCAGATCCCTAAAATTTGACTTACAATTCTGTGCAGGTCATTAAAACATTAAAACTTTGAAACTGATTCATTGTAGATATTATTGCCAAAATTGATCAATTTTCATAACTAACCAAGGCTGGCAAGGTAACAAAAAAATCAACCCACTTTTGCTAGATATGCAATGAATAAAAACTGGACAAATCACGCTGCTATAAGCTTTGAACATTCTACAATCTCTCGGTCTTAGTTGCAGGAGATTTCTTCACGGTGACCCCATCCTCCTTCAGCTCGACGGTGATGTAGTTGATGTCGACGTCATCCTTGTTGTGATGTCGATCCACGTGGTTCATCACCTTGACGAGCTCCGGGTGGACCCAGTGGCACTGAGAGCATTCGAAGGCGGGACTGCAGGAGTGTGCGAGACGGTGGACTAGGAGAGCTTGGGAGTTGGTGAAGTTCTGCGCACACTGCGGCTCGTTGCACACGTACACACGTGACGGGCGCTTGCGCCGCTTGGCATCAAGGTCTCTCACCACAACATCCTCCCCTGGATGAGTCTCTTCGTAGTGTTCCTTCAAGTTGGGGATGGTGTTGGCGAAGGTACGACACAGCAGGCAGCAGTACTCTTTGAATGTCCCTGATGGAGTGGTGTCACTCAAGTGTCCCTCGGTTTTGGCGTTCGAGGCGCGACGTGTTTTTTTGTAAACACTTGAAGTTTGCAGGTCGTTTTTGGTAGAATTGTTTGAGGTAGATGTAGTCCGCGAGCTAGTCAGACTCTCGAGAACGGCACCGTTGAGATCGCAGGAATCTTCATCCATCACAGAGGTGCCAGCGTTGTTGTACACATCCGACAGGACATCAAACAGAATTTCCCGTTCGCCGTCCTCGACCTTCACGTCATCTTTGTGATCGTTCTCCATGTGTGTTGTCAGTCGGCCTTCGTCCGTGTCCGTGAAAGAGCACAGCGGGAAGGGACACAACTGGAATATACTCCTGCCCTTTTCTTTCCTCCGCTTGAGATTAATGTACACAAGTTTCTCGCCAACATGAACATCAACCAGATGCTTTTTCATGAGCATCATGCCTATGCAGGAGAACGCGCAGTGCTTGCACTTCAACATGGTGGGCATTAAGGAGTATTGAGCATCATTGCGATGCCTGCTACGGTCTCTAGACATTCTGGATGGATGAATTCGTAGTCTACTGTTGGGCACAGGTTTGTACTTTGGTCTAATGACAGGCGCTCTTATTTGTACCTTTGTACTGGAGAACTCTTCGGGATCTTCGGGAATGTCTGTAGGTTCGGAGGTCACGGCGTGGAACTTCCTGTTGTGTTCATACACCTTGTCGATTGTCGGATGAGAGTACACGCACTGGTCGTACGGACACAGGTAGAACTTCCACGGAATGTTCTGAGAATGCTTCTGCATGTCCTGGAAAAATAGAGAATTACCGGGATGCTTGCTCAGGAGGTGTTCCTTGATGTTGGGGATTCCTATGCAGGTGAAGTGACAGTGGCAGCATTGTAGCACCGGGGGAAGGATGGACACCATCTTGGGAGTTGTAGGACCAGCTCGCGTCAAGTCCTGTAGTCTTGGAGGACTGGTGTCGGCGCCTGTACAAGACGCTCCATCCGAACTCGCCACTGCGAGATTTGAAATCCTATCCACCAACCCCACTGGCGACAACACAGGCGGATCACTAAACTCAATATCTTCCTGCAGTTGTGTCTTACACTTCGGTCCCATCTTTCTCTTGGGCTTAGACTTCACTAAGCTGGCCGTTCCATGCGTGCAAACTGTCAGATCGTTCTTCAAGGATGCGATGTCTATCCGATGCTCGCCAATGCAGTGTTCTATCCAGTTCTCCTTCTCCCTGCTCTCCCAGTCGCAGAACCTACAGCGGTATATGAAGCACTTCCTCCTGGTCCTGTGACACACCAGGTCCTTGATGACCACGCTGCGTTCCGGGTGTGCCACGGTGGCATGGTAGGCCACATTCTCCAGATAGCAACCTGTAAAAGTGCAATAGATACATGAGTACTCCTCTGACGTCCTTACCTGTTCCATCATCTTCTGAGCCAGCTGCTTGGTGTTGTCCAGACACTTCAGGAGATTGGCCTCCACCGACACGTTGAGATCCTTGCTGTGCCACGGCGTGCATCTCTCCACATGGCTCAGGTACGCAGTCGGGTTCTTCGCCCGGAACGGGCAGTCGTCGCGCGGACAGAAATACATGTACTTGTCAGGACTTTCGCACTGGAGGTCAAGCCCAACCAGACTGAGACCCTTGTGTTTGTAGGACATGTGTCCTTTGAGAAGACCGGGTTTCTTGACCTCGTAGAAACAGTGGAAGCATTTGTATGTCGGCGGGTCTACGGTCTTGATGGAATTCTCGGCAGAGTTTTCCACCATGCTGTTGTCGTCTGCATGGTCTATTTCAATGTCCTTGCTGGTAACGGTGAAGGTGCCTTTGTCCCCGTCCTCCGGTTTCTTCTCCGGGGGACGTATGAGGGCCACGTAACGATGAGGTCGGCCTCTGTGGGTCTTCTGGGAGTGCTCCTTAATCTCGCCTTGACTGTGGCTGGTGAAGTTGCAGTACCCGCAACTCCAGTACAGATTGGACGACACTGACCCCCGACCTTTGCTAGCAGGTGGAGGTGGAGGCGGGGGACGATTCTCGAAGGGCTTGGCCGGAGCAGGAGACCGTAATGAGGTTGCGGGAGATATGCTGCGAATCCCCATAATTCTTGGCGACGTTTGACTGTACATTGGATTCTGTGGCAAGAATTGTGTGTTGTTTCCGACTGTGTTCTGCAACCGGCCCGACTGCTGCGCCGGAGTCTGGGACTTGTCCAGCAACACCTGAATCGCGCTACCACTGCTCTGGACATTGGTGATCATCTTGGACACGTCATACGTTGACTTTCCGCCAACAACCTGTCCGTCCGAGGTCTCGTCCTCGTTCACTGTCCCCTGAACCGTCTCCACATTCATGTCGAAATACTCATAGTCCTTCTGGAGACTGCTGTACGTCTCCATCTTCTTCTGATCCAGCAGGTCAATATTTGCATAGAGTCCCGACAGGCGCTTCTCCTCAAGTTTCGACATCTTGGCCGGTGGTTCGTCGCCGGAACTTCCCCCAGCCCTCTTGTTCTTGTCCTCCTCCGTGTCCTGTGAGTAGATCTGGAGGTAGTCCGACAGCAGTGTGCAGTACTTCAGCGCAGACGCTGCCTCAGTGAACTCGGGATGCGACGCTGCGGTGTGGTGGATGACGTCGGCCCGGGAGAACGACTGGTACCGGCAGAACTTGCAGTGGAACCTGTGTTCTATCACGTGCTGTAGGAGCTGTGCCTTGTTGGTGGTGTGGTACGAACAGAAGTTGCACCAGTAGAACTGGAGGTCAAAGTGCGCCACGAGGGAGCCACCCTGAGTCATGAACATCGCCCTACACGACACGGCGCACACCATCTCGTGAGTGGTCACTCGGAATATCTTGTCGCTGGATTTGTCACTGACCTTGGACTCCATCACGGCGTGGTTGAAGTGGGACTTGTCCTTCTCTGGAATGCTGCATTTTCGGGTGGGGCTTCGCGGTCGAAGTATTCTCCCAGGACCGTGACTCTTGGTAGAAATGTGATCGGCCCTGGAAACCCTTGCTTGTGACGTCTGAGAAACGAGGAAGGTCGTTCCATTGGTGTCTAAAGCATTATCGGGCTTCCTGATCAGATCATTAGGATTTCGGGACTTTCGCGGATTAGGTTTAAACCCACCAGCGTCATTCTGAGCCAACAGGAACTCATTCTTTCTTAGCAACTGCTCTATGACATTAGACATGTTGCCATCTTGTTTCTTGGATTCTTTCTTGCCTTTTCCACTGGACCAAAGGCTGGCGGATATCGGGGCAGGTTGAGCAAGAGCGTTAGCAGTATCTGAGCTAGGGGAGTTAACTGCTTCTTCGTAGGATTGGTCAATGGGTTCATCCTTCACCTGGAAATGGACAGGAGGCTCGCAGTCATCGGAGTCGCTACGTTGACGACTCGTGGCTGGAGACGACTCGCTCTGCTTGCTGCCCTCCCCTGGAATATAGAAAGTATATAACTCTTAATATTTCACAAGCAATACAACCATCAAGACAAAACATTTACATAATCAAAAATGATATTGGATACCGTATATGAATGTCCAGAAAAATAATCCTCTAGGCATAAAAAGTATTCTAGGATTTCAACTATTTCATCAAGGTATCAGCATGATCTTGTTGCAAGAATTTATGAGTACTTCCTAGTGTACGTAATTTTGGTAAACATGGCTCGACAGTAAGGATTGTCCGTCTGCCCTGGACAGGTATTATCCACAGGCGAAATACAGTAGCCCAGATTAACAAGCCCTTTACTTACAGGGCAAGTAGTTTCATGTCCGACATGACACAGAGATAGTCTCCTCGAAAAGTTTATGCAGTGCCCTTGTAAACAAACTTATATTTGCAATATTTCCATTTTATAATTTATTATTCTACATACCTGCACTTGCATTCTGATCATCAGGGTTACAGAAAACCTGGTAGCCTTCGATCACCCCAAGGGGATTTGCTCCTTCCACCCCGTTCCCACTCATCTCTATTTCTGAAACAGGAACAATAAACTGATTAAATCATGATAAATGGAAATCACAAAGAAATAGATCCATTCAAAAAGATAATTTTCAGATATATAGGACGTGAGATGTGAACCAAAGTTCTTCCAAACCGTGGTACAGAAATCATAAATTTCCGTCATAACAACAATTGGCTTGGCTCCCTATCTTTAAACTTCACTATTTCTGTCTATGTTTATAATATCATGTGTATTCAGGTAAATATACCATTATCATCTGCACTCTCTTTAATTTAATTGAATGATGGAATTAGTGCTATACATCGAAGCGGGAACATTTCACCCATAAGTGACATTTGAATTAATAATCAAGACAAAAGGAAACCTGAGCAGGTTCATTTTATGAGTAGGTGAGCAAAAACAAGTAAATATTATCGGCTAATATATCAATATATCAATATCAACATCCGCAATCTGCCTTAATAATAATAATAATGTGCATATTTATATTGCGCCATATCCATGCTCGATAGTTTGTTTATGGCGCTACATTACCCACGTCATTGGATCAATGTGTACTCATTTCACCTTCTCAACTCCCTGGAGAGTATACAACTCAAGCTGCCAGTTAAGCTTTCCAATCACAATTCCATCTCATCCTACCGGGTACCCATTCACAGTTGGGTGGACTGGAGCAGTGTGGATCTAAGCACTTTGCTCATGAGTGCTACACGATGGCACGAGCTAGGCTCGAACCCGGGATCTCCGACGTTATGAGGCAAACCAACTACCTCTAAACTGCTGCGTTCATCATCGTCGCAAATGGGTGAAATATCCCCGCAGAGACTTTATACTCCGTAATCACTCACTGCGTTCATCAAATAATATTAATAGTGATTGCTACTTGATGGTAATATCAGGAAAGTTATTGCAATTAATAATGGCTATTATAAGTGAAAGAATCTTGAAAGTGCCTCTAAACCACAATTCAAAAAGAAAAAAAGAAAAGACTTCATGATAATATCATCAAATGGGCATAAGACACAACTTGAAAAACATTGTGGCATGATTTAGTCTAGTAATTTCAGATCATAACTGCCCTTGGTTTGATGCTGCAGAGACTTGGTACACGGCGACTAGATTGTGATGTGATGTCCATATCCATACTCCCCATGGAGCTGAGGAGAAATTAGTGCACACCTATCCATTCACCAGGGTACTAATAACATCAATGCTGATCAGTGTGGCATTGGAACTTAGGCTTCTTAGATTGGAACTTAGGCTTCTTAGATTGGAACTTAGGCTTCTTACATTGGAACTTAGGCTTCTTACATTGGAACTTAGGCTTCTTACATTGGAACTTAGGCTTCTTACATTGGAGCTTAGGCTTCTTACATTGGAACTTAGGCTTCTTACATTGAAGCTTAGGCTTCTTACATTGGAACTTAGGCTTCTTACATTGGAACTTAGGCTTCTGACAAGTCCATTTTTATTATTATTATATAACATATACAATGGGTTTTAGTGTTCAAATTATTAATGGAAAATTAAGTTACAAATTAACTATTGTATGCAATGGTTATTACTTGCAATGATGCATAGTTGATTTATGAGAATGGTCAATAGAGTAAAACTACTTTTGCTTACATTACATAAACAAACAAAAATAGTAAATTATTCAGTAGGAAGAGAAGGAGTTAACACATCTGTCTGAAGTTTCATAGCTTCCAAGGAGCGCTCCACTGTATGCTAGACTATTGTCTCCTGAACAGTCTGGGTTTTTTTCCACGTTTATGTCAACAATTAATATGTTTCCTCATTCCCATGCCAAGTGATGGCACATCTGCATGCTTGTAAACACCCGTACTGCATTATCCCACGATGAGCCTCTTTCTGAAACAACTCTCTGTCTGTTGTGATGCAACTCCATTCAGTTAACTGGCAGTTACTGTAGTGTAATAAATCTACTGCTAATACTTTTTTTTTTTAAATTGGGGTTTAGAGCTGCTTTCTAGATTCATTCACATTTCACGGCTTGTACATTGAGGACCAAAGCAGAGAAATGGACATAAGTTTATCTCTGAAATGTCATGTAAAAAATTAAGTTTACTAAACCAGACATGTCCTCAGAGCATTGCTATTTAATTAAAACTAATAATATTTAGCATTTTTAGTAAAACAATCTTTATATAAATATATTTTTGTTCCCAGTCCACTTTGAATAAATGCATAGAAAGAGACTAAATAAAGCAGCGATGGCAAGCTCTGTGATGTCAGAAGAAATGACATCATTTTTGACATATGGTTCCCAATTCAGAGAATGGAAAGCGAGTTTGAAGTCAGTACTTTTCAACCTGTTGTAGTCAACCAGAGAGGCCCTGTATAGCTGGAGCATCCATTTTCTTTTATTAATCTAGCAGAGATAGGGTTAACAAACACACAGCTGAAGAAGAACTTGTGTCTAAAGCGAATGACAAATATACTTGGTGTATAAGTTAACGTCAGATTACAGGAATTGGTCCCAGCATCTCATACCATTGGCTCTGAGAACAGAGAGAACTCAATGGTGCCACTGGCACTTCTAATAGCATACACAGATGTAATGAGATATCACAGAGCAGTTGAAGTCACGTTTTTCCCGCATTTTAGGCCAGATTTGATCTGTGTTTTAGACATGCCGATAATAATTATAATAGCAGCTGCCAGTGTATGTTGCCCTTGGACTCTTTGAATGGATGGTTGCTTTTCCTCTGTTTCCTGTTTACTGTACTGTTTATTGTACTGTTTACTGTACTGTTTATTGTACTGTTTACTGTACTGTTTATTGTACTGGTGCAGTGGCAATGTATGTTTGCGGGGTATTGAAAACACACACACACACACACACACACACACACACACACACACACATACACACACACACAAACATATAGGTATATTTTAAAGATATTTAGATGTTTAATTGCATTCTAAAACATGGTAATGCCATAGCATATTTGAATTCTGTTTGAATTATTAAAAAGTGTTAGTTTTACACCTGCCTTATATTTATTACACCTAGTTAACATATGAATATAGATTCCAAAATTAAAGAGAAGTTTGTTGATTCTGCTTAAATTAATTACGTTCCTTGGACAGATTTGTTTTGTTTAAATCTGGGCGCCAGAGCAACGCCGATGAAAATACGGAGAAAATAATATGCATCGTATGCATTCTTAAATTAGGTTTTGTATCGTACCCTGCCCTAGATCCACAACGTGATGGTAATGGTAGCATTATAAAACAAACACACCTGTAGACCCACCCTACTAGACATTGCCCATCTAGAAGGGTCAGCCATGCAACAGACTTGTGGCCCACAGTGTGTAGGTCATTGGGGGAAGAGTTTGTCAAGGGCTGCTTCTTCAGGAAGGGAGATACTCGGGCCCAGGCAGGGACTGGTACAACTACGACCACATGTCGCCTCATAGGAGGTGTTGCCAGAAAGTCATTTGTTCATCTGTATTTGTATAAATTGAAGATGTTTCTCAATTACCCAGACAAAAGAGAGACTCCTTCGGTCTGTGTGCTAATCTGCTGTGCACAATTTGTCAAGATGTGAGCTGAATATATCACACTAACCTTGGGTCAAGAGGCGATTTGTGGAATTAATGAGGACTGTATCTTGACAAAACTTGTAGAATGGTATGGAAAGCTGGCTGTTTTGCTTACAAGAATACAGATGCGATAGATATTCTGATTATGCTACATACCCTCCCATCATTAGTCTTCTACATTCAATAGCTCCTACTATGAACATCAGGACTTGCCCTCAGCAGCTAGCATTACCCATACACTAAAATGCCCACACAAATACTGTAGATGACAGTGGCAATCCTCAGCACATAGCCTTAGACCCATTACGTCCCGTAGTACTACCTTTAATCATGACTCTCTGCTGCCCAATTTTCCAATCCTTCAACCTCAAAGCACCCTTAGCTTGACCTCTACCACTAGGCACCTTTAAGGTGGACTCGCACGAGTCGATCTGCTGCACCGTGTGAGCGAACATGTGACGTGATGCGCTTCACTACGAACGAGATCGCATGACTAGAGCAAGTTCTACTCGTACGACCAATCGAACCCGACTCGTCGTACAACCGATCGATCCAACGAGCCTTTAGCATCACCATTACCATTGGTCTTAGCCCTTTTATTAACTCCCCACCTTCAATCTCACCCACCTCACCCACTCATCTCAACCACTCAGCTGTCTCCCCATTATCAGCACCCACCCTCACTCTTACCTTCAAATTCCAACCCTCTAACTACACCCACTAACTACACCCACTAACTATACCCACTAACTACACCCACTAACTACACCCACTAACTACACCCACTAACTACACCCACTAACTACACCCACTAACTACACCCACTCCAGCTCCAACCCTCACTTTCTAACACTCAGCTCCCAATCCGTCTAGTACCAATTCATCCCAATCCACAGCCCAACCCTCAAGACAAAGATTCGGGGCCCCATTCCAGAGCATGTCCATCTATGGTTGAACCTAGTGGCTCAATCATTCATTACCTGGTCAGTGTGGGTCAGTGGGTCCATGCTAACTGTCCAATTCAGAGATGAGACTTGATGTTAATGTTTGGACTTCAGAATCAAAGTCCCTGGGCTCAAATCCCGCCCCGAATCCCATCCCATCCTGATAGTATGTGCTGTCTGTGCTGTGGCAATGCAGTTATCATCTTTGGTCTGTCAGTATAATCTGGTGCTTGCAGGTTTATGGATATTGCAGGTTTCCTCTTGTCCTAAACTGACAAGTCATGATATAAGTGAAAGAATCTTGAAAGCGATTCTAAACCCAATTACAAAAATACCAAAATGTCAACTTGAGAGTTAAGGAAATGTGACTTCATGTTGCTTTGCTAAGCCATTGTAACATTGTAACATTGTAACATGTAACAAAATACCTCACAATTGTGCTAACTTGCCTTTTTCATGAGGTAATGTTTGAGTTCTCTGTCTCCCTGATGTTTGAGTTCTCTGTCTCCCTGATGATTGAGTTCTCTGTCTCCCTGATGTTTGAGTTCTCTGTCTCCCTGATGTTTGAGTTCTCTGTCTCCCTGATGTTTGAGTTCTCTGTCTCCCTGATGTTTGAGTTCTCTGTCTCCCTGATGTTTGAGTTCTCTGTCTCCCTGATGTTTGAGTTCTCTGTCTCCCTGATGTTTGAGTTCTCTGTCTCCCTGATGTTTGAG
>JAUTBT010000457.1:0-11239 GCA_032361225.1 Lepetodrilus schrolli | reverse complement strand
GCTCGCAGGTTTACTGCAACATTCAGTGCTACGGATGTTGCGGGTTTCCTCCTGCCCTAAACTGACAAGTCGTGATAGAAGTGAATGAATCTTGAAAGCGACTTAAAACCCCAATACACAAACAAAAAAAACTATTACAGGGCTATTAAATCATTAATTCCATATTGAAACCGACTGATAAATAATTTGCTAAAGTAAGTTACACTGTGTCATCTGCATTTATCCCTGTTCATGTGCTACTTTTATCTACTCATGTCTACGTATTATGTGTAAGCATGCATGTGTGCCTTATGATGTAAACTAATTTCCCCTCGTTGTTGGATAATATAGATTGTCTATCTATCTATCTACATGTGCTTTTACCTTTGACATGTGTATGCATATTCTGCACGTATTCGAAACTCCGACCTAGCTTATTGGCTTATTACGTGTCATCAAGACTTGCGACAGAAGCAGTCCTCAAGAGTTGTCTGTATGTGTCTGTGCCTGCAGTTAGGGTTTAACGGCTGCAGTTAGGATTTAACCTCTGCATCCAGCGTAGCTGATTTAGCTAAAATGTCAGTAGAACTTTCAGTGAATGAGCTATATAAAGGCAATTCACTTCCATTGGGTGTTTGTTCATAAGGTTTGGGGGTCAATGTCATGGTGCATTTTAATATGAAAACTACTGCATACTGAAGTTGAATTAATCTTTGAGAACTGCCATACTAAACCATTGATTCTATTATTTCCCTTCAGTGTTTATTGGTTTCATGGCCTATTTGCATATCTTTTATAATGAGCCTGTCATCAGTAATTTTATAATGACTTAAGGAAACATATTTTGGGTTTGGACTGGGATCCGAGATTACGAATCTTTCTTGAGTACGATTTCATGCTCAACTCAAAATTTCATTCACATATTCTCATATATTTCTTTAGCTTAAGCATGAAATCGTACTCAAAATATTTCATAATTTTTGGGCCGGTTTTCACATTTTATTTGTCCAACATGTCAGTAGGCCAATGGCCAAGATCTCTGTCTTTAAACTAGCCCTATCTAGGTCAAGGTCATTGAGTGTTCTGCACTGGTGAATGAAAACAAATCCTGAAATACAGAGAAAAATCCCAGTCTCTGGAGCTGAGTGTTACACTGCTGTAATTTGGGATCTATAGGCTTCTCCGAAGGTTCACTCACACAGGTCATGCAATCAAAGTTTGAAAATCATTATGATTGTTAATTCATGTGGAAACGCTGTCATTGAGAGGTATGGGTGCAGCATTCTTTTACCAACTTTGGAAGATGTCTCCAAAATAATACAAAGCTTATCTTCTAACCCTACAATTACGGAAGGACCGTATTTACCGTACAATGGACAAGTTCATGCTTGAGCTCGCTGGATGTTGGGGGTTACAATAATATTATTAAATGTATAAAAAGTAGGTTTGAGTATCTGTGGCTAATCTGTTGACAATCGGAATCATTTTCAGCACAATCTCCTCAATAGAATCTGGGCAATATCTGCCTGTAGCATCCCTGTATGAAATCTGAGATGCGTTAAATGTCTCTTCATGCTTCTCCAGGGCAGAGAAGAGGACCTCTGTGTGGATAAATAGACTGGTTAGGGGTTGTGTTTTGTCCTGTAATGTTGACAAATCATGCCTTTGAATGGCTTCAATTTCCTTTGCTGCTGACTTTCTTGTATGCTGTCGTGTGGCCGCCTTTTGAAATTGTTGGGAGGGGGGGGGAGTCGAGAGGGTTCAGGGAGGGTTCGTATCCCTGCCATCCCCCAATATTATTATCCCGCTAGTTCTGCATAATGAGGCCAAGATAGGGGCCCGTGTCAAATGAAAACTTGTCGCGGATTTTTAAACATTTTTATCCCACGTCCAAAGCGGTTGTTTTTAATGTGTGGCAAAATTAGAAACATTTATGAGACTATTTTATACATATTAACCTCTTAATACAGAAAGTAATCTCTGGTATTTTCACAAGAAATTATCTTGGAAATATCCTTGCAAGAGATTGTATACATGTGTCAAGGAATCCTGGTTTCAGAAGAAACTAATTGGTTAACACGCAACTTGTGTACAGTTACCCAATCTAATTTTTCCATATCAGTGCCATGTCAATGACCTATCTCCTATCTCCCGCACAGATTTAAGCAATGTTAATTAAATTCTCCAAAAGTAAATACATCAATCTCGCCTGGGGCCAGAGGTCATGGGTCAGCTGATTACCAGTGACCATGAATTGAAAGAGGCTTACTGTTGGTAGAATTAGATGGGGGCTGTAGATATGGCAGAATACCATCATGGTTAAATGAAGCTTAAGTGAGATCTGGTCCAGATAGACACGCCTTCCAACTTGTGTCCTGGGTCGTACAATGGCTGGAGTACAATACTGACTTTCCCTGTATCTATACCTGTTGTTCATGGTTGAAGGGTCACGCTGATTAGACACGGCTAAATTGTTCAAAGATTGGAGAGGCTATTGTTGAGTGCTGATTAGTAGAGAATACATTCAGATGATTAGTCAAGGCTATGTTGTTGGCACTGATTAGAATAAATCAACAGCTGATTAGAAGAGAATAAATCATCAGCCGATTAGAAGAGAATAAATCCGCAGCTGATTAGAAGAGAATAAATTCTCAGATGATTAGCCAAGGCTATTATCAGCACTGATTAACCAAGGTTAAATTGTCAGCTTATTAGTTGAGGCTAAATTGTCAGCAGATTAGAATAAATTGTCAGCTGATGAGCTGAGGCTACTGTCGATGGTATTTATGTCGTCATGTACAAGAACATTTCCACCTAGCCTGTGTTGACTAAGTTACACATTTCCCACCTGGTGGGGTGGGTGGTGGGTCGTCAGACTTTGGAGTTCTGAGTTCGAACCTGCCCCAGGCACCTGGCATTAAAGTTCGCAAAACGTTACCATTTCTGATGTGATCACGATAGGATGTGATGTCTGTACTGTGGCAGTGTAGATGTCATCTTTGGCTTGTCAGTACCAGCCGGTGTTTGCATGTGTACTGCAACACTCAGATCTATAGGTAGTGCAGGTTTCCTGCTGCTGTAAACTGATGAGTCCAATCACAGATCATTTGAAAATATCCACATGTACTAGCCGTGATTGTTAGTTTTGTATAGTAACATACAGTAGTAGTAGGCCCTCCTCCCACCATAACCACAACAATGTGACATGACTGTGGGAAAGTACTACAAGCTCATTGACTTCATGTTGATGATCAGAGGGTGAAACCTGGGTTTTGAGATGGTCCCCGGAGTGTAAATACCTGTAATTTCAGTGGTCAGTCCCGAGACGCTTCTGGTATACAAAGTTCAACAATGCACCGTATTGCGATCTCCAGATAGGTACAATTTTATTGACATACTCCAGAGATCATCCATAGTGATATCCAGTCGGACAAAAAAAGTATTTGTCGCCGCTGAACAAACTAGCGCATGACACCTATTCTATCCATGAACGTCCCATGTGAAGAAAAAACCCGCCACTGGTGTGTGTTGGAGACAAGGCAGAGAACTGATCTACAGGTGTGTGGTCGTCCCATCGGATGTCCAGTTGTAGCAGGACCTGTGTCCAGAGGACGGTTGTCAACCTACTGACCGGCTATGATCAAGAACCATCCCCTGTGAACGTGGACACTCCCTGGACTAGACAGCCACTCTAGGAGTGTCTACCTGAAGAGGAAGGTAGTCAGTGAAGATCACTGTGGGTGTGTGTGGCCAGTTGTTCTGTCCTAGGGAGGTGAAAGGTAGCGGGAACTGTGGCCAGTTGGTGTCCAGTTTACTGTTGTAGCTGGCCCGAGGGAGAAGTAAACACTCCAACGAGCTGAAGACGATACTTGGGATTATTTCTGGATTACTTGTAACAGCTGTTGAAGAGGAGTACATTACCTACATACACAACAGGTGAGAACAAGATGTTATCGAGGCTATACTGATGGTCTGGGTGGTACTGAACAGTAATACGAAGGGTGCTGATGTTGATATTGAGTGATAGGAGGCATCCTGATGTGCTGGTAATGAGAAGTACTGAGGGGTGCTGATGTTGATATCGAGTGGTACTGAGGGGTGCTGATGTACTAGTATTAAGTGGTAAGGTGGGGTGCTGATGTTGATATTGAGTGCTATGGAGGGGTGCTGATGTGCTGGTATTGAGTGGTAAGGAGGGGTGCTGATGTTAATATTGAGTGGTATGGAGGTGTGCTGATGTGCTGGTGTTGTATAGTAAGGAGGGGTGATGATACTGATATTGAGTTGTATGGAAGGGTACTGATGTATTACAAGTGGTACAGAGGGGTACTGATGTGCTGGTATTAAGGAGGGGTGCTGATTATAATAATGTAATAATAATAATAATAATAATGTGTGTTTATATCATGCTAGACTCCACACACAAGGTGTCTGCTCATTATGTAGTCGACAGTGTTTGATTGTAATTGAGAAAAGTTGGAAAGAAAAGTACGATGACGTTTCACAAAAATGTTTAGAAACAGCTTGGATTATGGAATGTGACTTGTTCCTCTCTTTCTATTTGTCTTGTTTTATCTGGGATAGGATGTGTACAATTCTCTTCCAGGGCTGTTTCCTCAATCTCTTACGCCATCAATCTGGTTGCAGTCTGGCCAGAAATACACCTACGTTGATATTGGCATGACTGACTGCTAATTGATGGTACCCTGTCTTGGAGCTGGTCTTTGATATGTGTCTGAAAGCACTGCCAAATCTTCCATCATTAAGGGATTGTGTTTCATGGCAGCTCAGGAAGGGTATCGCACTGATAGCCTTCCTACCTTTGATTAAAGTCTGCAGCTAGGATTTAACTGGGAAAGTTATGTATCTTGTAGATCTTGGTTCACATGTTTCCTTGCCTTTATCCAAGTCCGATCCAAGGATTTAAGAGTTAGAGATGGTCATGGGTCTGATGGATGTGAATCTTGTGTGTGCTGAAGTTAGATATATTACAAAAAGTAAATCAGGCTCCAAGATTACGAAACGTTTTGAGTACGATTATATGCTCAAGCTCAATTTTTATGTGAAGATTTGTGAACAAGACCTCGAGTTGAGCATGGAATCGTACTCAAAGTATTCGTAATCTCGGGGCCAGTTTCCAGCTCGTTGACCTTATACTGTAAGATGGAACAAATTCTTATCTGGTATTATTTTTTATTATTTATTGAAAATAGCGATTTTGCAATTGCTGATTAAAACTTTATGTATTCCACTTGGACAACATTTACTCCACTGTTCTTTAGTTACAATCTGTCCTGAGACAGGATTTCTCATCTGAGACAAATATTCTCTCTCGCGAGTCCCAGTATATATTTTTTTCAGAGAGTATTATTTACATTGAGTATTCCTTTCCTGAGACCGACTGATCTCTCCTGACATAAGTTGGGATATATATTTGGAGAGATTATAAAAAAAATCATTTTGGAGAGTATTCTTTGCCAAGACCTGATATTATTTCTCATGGATGGGGCACGTTTTTGTCCAGAAATGGGGGCGTTCTCTCGGAGGACAGCTACCTACAATGGGCCCATTCATTCTGATGAATAAAACGTTCAGAGAAGCAGTAAATATTGTGAATGAATCTTCTGACACGAGGCACGGATCACTGAGATTGTGGTGAAGAGGTTGTAGGGAGGGTAAGTCTGAACAAAGCAGAGCTATCATGAGGTTGAACCAGGGGGAGTTTGTGTATGGGGAGACCAGAGCTGTCTGTCTTCGCTGCCATTTGACATTGTTTTGTATACCGCCAAGGTGAGGCAGAGTTGTTGTCAGCCTAAGAATGGAATGCTACAATTACAAATCGCCTTTAGGCAGTCTCCACGAGATACACATCAAAACAATATTTTATAGATTTTTTAAAAATATAGTATATGAACTTTGATATTTCAATTATGTTAAACAATGTTTTCTAGATTAAAAAGAAATAAAGTGATGAACTAAAGTAATTATATCACATGCTATGAATTTCATAGCAGTTGTATGTTTGTACAATTCTGTTGTTTGTTTTTAGAATTTTAGTAGTATTCAACAATCATGGTTCATTGCCACAACATTTAGCCATTTGAGAGTGAGTGGATGGGTGGATCAGAGGGTGGGTGGGGGTGGGGCATTGTCCTGTGGGGTCAGGGAGGATTGTGACAGTACTGTGCTACAGTAGGGAAACCATCAATAGTTTCTGGGTAGGGGGTATCTGTAACAAACAAAATTTATCATTCAAACTTTAAAACTTTTTATTTTATTTGATTCGTTAAGCTGAAAGAGGGTTAACAATCCATATACAACTGTTAATTGACACATCTGTTATTGACATGAAAAGACATTTAGTTTGAAAATGTTTATTTCTTATCTCCAACTGATTTCATATGGCAGAAAGAATGAATATTTAAGTATCGAGTGTGTCATATGTGATTTATCCAGATTATGACATTTACATCATAAATCACAAAGTCAATACCAGGCCCCGCAATTACAAAACATTTCGAGTACGATTTCATGCTCAAGCTCAAATTTTATATTGGAATTTGTGAATAATACATCAAGTCGAGCATGAATTCGTACACAAACGGTTTCGTAATCTTGGAGCCAGATATTGAGTTTGTCCACCAGTAGGGTCTGTTCGTCAGGCTGGATACAATGTTGTAAGTCTTGTCTGGCTAGACCATGCTTCAGTTGCTGTATTAAAATCCCCCCACTGACCTATGGCATCACCCGTCTCGTCTCGTAGTGGTATTGTGTTTACATAGACTTGCCAACAACATTTTTGTCCCACCTGTCGCGTGTGATCTGGTATTGCATCTCTCGGCCTTTTTATGATTGTCGCCGACGTTTTGCTTGATGTGGTTCGAGTAGGAGGATGTGTTGGCTTTTTGTGTTGGTGTTTATTGTACGAGTCTATGACGGGTGGTATATCAGTCAATATAACCTGTCCCCACCCGGTATTCATTGGGGTGGATAATTTGATATTGCTCGTGAGATTGGATATGGTTGATATTTTGTCTGTGCATGTTTGATGTATTACCTGCTGGTGTTTTAAAATTAGTTTTGATATATTTCATAGTGTATATTTTAAATATATTATAAATGGAATGAACTATTCTGTATGAGTTGCTCATGGTATTTGAGTTTTATTTGTGTTTAAAGTTCAGAAAAAAATTGTAACCTGAACAATGGATATTCAAATATAAAGGGAAAATAAACAATATCTGGGAAAATTTGTGCAAATGTTGCTGTTTGACCATCTTCAGGTGCATATAATGAACCTGTCTGTTTTTTAAAGTTTTTTTGTAAACTTTACTCTTGGTGATAAAAATGAAATTTTAACTTAATTTTGTGAAATATATTTTATTACTGTAATAATTCCATCATAAATATTTTCAATGTGACCTATATATTCTTGTGTTGTAAATCCAATATTGAGGTGAAACACCAGCTTTTGTCATTATTTATGAGTAGAAATGTCCAAAATGTTGACATTCACCTGTTGAAGCCGATAAATTTCCGCCTACCACATATACACGTCTGTTCCCGTAGCTTCCATTTGTTTTCAACCATACTTATGTTGACGGAATCTTCTGGCGGTCGTTTCACTAGACAGAACTTGTACTATTTCTGATTTTATTACTGGAACGACTGCATTACTTACCTAGCAGAACTCTTCCCATTCAGGTTCAGGGCCTCTATGTAGAACTACCAGCCCTGGTGGTGTATATTTATGCTCTACTAAGGTCATAACTGTTGTGTATCTTGTCAGCGACTTCTGTCTTTGTGAGATTTGTTACAACACACGTAGGGATGGGTAAGTTGTAGGAATTTGGTATTCTTCTCTTTCAATTCTTGAGTATATTGGGCAATTTTTTGGTTCAACTACCAGACAGCACGTTAAAGACGCTTTACCCAATTTTTTTCTCTCTCCAATATCAAATTTGGAAATGAGATTTGCGTAATCTATATTATCAGAACTTTTGTAATCCAACCAGAACTATGATTTATGTTGACAATTTGTTGGAATTTCTTTCATGTTTCTGAACGAGTTAGTGATATTTCTTTTTAGCAATGGATCACAAGTAAATAAGCATAGTTTAAGGAAATGTACATGCCATTCTGTATCTGTATACATAACCCTGTCTAACAGTACCCATGGGTATTCGGGTATGTCATTTATCTTGTATACCATCGTCGTGTATGGGTGAAATATTCCCGCTGCGACGTGAAGCACTAATTCAATCATTCTTGTATACCCTGGGTATATCTAAGATCCTGGTATAACTCTAAACAATTGCCATATTTGTTAGGAATTAATAATTACTGTGTACACAGTATCCCAGAGAGAGATATACCGAGTGAATAATTCCTTACAGTATTGTACACTGAGTGGCCCGGCATCAATGTTCGCGAAAGTTACCTTTCTGACGCGATATTGATAGGATGCAATGTCTGTAAAGTGGCAATACAGTCATCATCCTTGGTCTTGTCAGTACCAGCCGATGCTCGCAGGATTACTGTAACATTCAGCGCTACGGATGTTGCAGGTTTCCTCCTGCGCTAAACTGACAAGTGGTGATATAAGTGAAAGATTCTTGAAAGCGATTCTTGAAAGTGTTAGTAATAACACACACAAAAATGTATGTATGTATGTGGTATCTACAGCAATGACACCACAATGGTAGAACAATAAAATAAACCACCATGTTGTAGATATATAGCTTGTTATTTGAAAGCATATCTACTGCGAAAACGCAGAATTGGATGATAAACCAAGTTAAATCTTGGTTTCAGTGAGACATGACAAAAATACATTGACCGAGGTTACGAATGTTGAGTACTGGGGCTAGAAATCGTGTATTTATTCCACGATTGCAAGGTCATCAAACTTTACTTAAGTAATATGCATGCGCAAAGAGTTGTACGTTGACTGGTCATGGGTTAATACTCTTGAATTTACCTTCACTAACAAATCTGCTAATTATGGCATACAACTAGCATACCTAGATATAAATAGTCCTGAAATACGGTCATACCCCACAGGTATCGATGTAGCAGAAGACCAATATTTGAAGCGTTTCTGATGAATTCTTTGTCGAGCTACGCGTGGAAACATTCATAGAGTCGTGTTATATACAATAAGATATAATATTTATAAGCGACCAGCACACTCGCGTACTATTTATTTAAATATCATATGCATGGCGATCGGGCACTTAATAGTCTTGAGCTTCTAGAAACAATACCCTGATAGATATTACTAGTATATTGTGTATACCATGGGCGTCACTAAAAACAAAATTATAAAAAATAAAAATAATTTTAAAAAAACCTAAGCACTCACGTGATGTCTAGACATCACGTGACATCACGCGATGTCTAGATATCACAACGCCTCTGATGTCATAGTCATATTCTTACGTCAGGGTACGTAATGATGTCACTAGTTCCAGCGTGTTTTTTTTTGCTGTGGAATCAAGGTATGTCAACTCTTATGGCATATAATCTAATAATATGTATTTATTCCGCAAGCAACCTGACATCCCTCAAGTAGATCTGAACTACTATATATCTCTTAAAAGAAAAATGAATGTATTCAACTGAATGAATATTATTCATTCAGAGGATTACATCACCGAAACTATGAATGCATTTACATTGTTCAATGCATTTCTTCTAAACCAGCTGTTAACGTAACTAATCAGTGAATAATTATGTAACGTATTTTCTATTAAAAGTTCGAACTACATGACTTTGAAAACACTGGATAATGGACATTTCTCACGGGAATCGCAAGTCTCATTAAACCACATGACCATGTGACATCGGTCTAGTATTTAACGATGTAACAAAATACGGACAGGTCTTCCGTGTGTACCTCAAGCGTACCTGCATTAGCGTTATCAGTGTGACTACGGTATACGCTCTAACCTTGCCATGAAGAAGGGGTCCAGAAGAGACGGCTATGACAATGGTTTGAAGCCACTGACGTCATACGAGGAGCTACATCTCTCACCCCACTCCCCGGGCTTGGGGAGACACCCATCCTCGTCTCTGGTTCGCGAGCATGGCGGTAGGACAGTGAGGTGCACCACTCCCTCTTCGCCTGGGGGTAAGGCCGAGTCGGTGTCGCAGAATATCAGCATGCACGTGCATCTGTAAGTTTTTTTATTGTGTGTTTTTTCCCCCGTTTTACTTATGTTTTATTGCCCTTTTAATTATGTTTTACTGATATTTTACCTGAAGTTTTAAAGATGTTTCACTGATATTTTATTGATATTTTTCATATTTATTTTATATAATTCCTATTTGATAGATTCTACAGGCCTATTAAATCAAATGTAGCATTGCATAGGAATGTATGCGATAAAGTAAAGTAAAAAATATACGACTGCATGGTCGGTCGTACGTACATTTTACATATATTATCATCGACTATAAGTTCATCGCAGGGTGTCCCCAGTTTGTTGAAAATCCTGAGTTGATGTGAATGGAATATATATATATATGTATGTATGTATGCGTATAGGAAACAAGTACTTTGGATACTGTTAATTAAATAATGTCAAATGTAGTTTAATCTCAATTAAACATTTCTACATATTATTATGATATAATGAATTCGCTAATTTTGTTCATCGCCTTCGTACTCATATAGTATCCGTGCCCTGCCATAGAAAACCTTCATATTTTGAAAATGAATGCTTATAATGCATTAGCCTCTATATGCACGCGATTCCCAATTAGATGAGCATGTGCATTGAGATTGTTTCCTTGAAAACTTTATACAAACATACCGGATTGGGGATCAGAATTTACCAGCCTTTGTAATTCTACCTAAGACCTCGGTCTCGTTAAGAACGCTGTGTCGCCTTCCAGGAATGTTCCAATGACTGCTGCTTGGCCAATTACACTAAGCGCATATGCCCTTTCCTTGCCGGGTTTCCAACGTGTTCCAGATTAATGGGAAACCTTATATTATTACACTAATCAATTGCTTCTCAATTATTTGAAGCTATAGTTTTAAACAAGACCAGGCAGGCTATTAAAGAATAAATGTCGCAGAACATTTTTCGTTTTCACCGTTTTTTTAAAATACCCGTTTTGTTATTTCGTGAAAACTTTCCATTTTAGTCTTAGTGCGTTCTGGGGGTAATTTGGTGAGAGAGAGGGGAAGGGAGGGAGGGAGAGAGAGAGACGGGGGCGGGAGAGAGAGAGAGAGAGAGAGAGAGAGAGAGAG
>JAUTBT010000456.1:0-11240 GCA_032361225.1 Lepetodrilus schrolli | reverse complement strand
GACAAGACCAAGGATGATAACTGCATTGCCACTTTACAGACATCGCATCCTATCAATATCGCGTCAGAAAGGTAACCTTCGCAAACACTGATGCCGGGCCCCCGGGGCAGGATTTGAACCTGGAACCTTGGCTCCGAAGTCCAACTGTTCTACCACCCGCCCTCTAAACAATGTAATGTGGTATTGCAAATGTACACAATACATCATTGTTATCAATATTAAAAGTAATCTTCAGATTTGAAAGCAAAATAAATAGCAATATTAAAAGTAATCATGGCATTTGAAAGCAAAACAAGAGTAATATAAGTCCTGGGTCTGCAGTCAAACTTTTGGTCTCTTGATGTAACCAGCTGTTAACGGATACATGGCAAGATGCTACGATTGATTAATTATTGTAATGACAGGTGACACATATTTTTTATAATAACCGATGTCGAAGGACGTGTGACTGAAGTCGAAGGAACAGTGACTAAAGTCCCATGACCTATCACCAACTAGAGTTTTGTACAACTTTGTGTCAAAACCATTGACAGTATTTGTTACAAAAATTGTGTTGCTTCAGTAGTCAATTGTTATTTTCCATTGATAGGTGGACGCATATCATATATTAACAATAAACAGGACCACAGCCGAAAAGTAACCGATGTCTAGATCTAAACTATTTCACTTCACTTACTTGACAACAAATGGATTGCTGTCAGTTATCTCAAATTACTAAAACAACATTCATAACATCCAGGATATTTGTAAATTTTGTTCAGTTTCTGATAGTTTTGTACCCTTCGAAAATTAACTTGACCTCCAACTCTTGCAAAGGAAACGGCACGACAAACGAAAACGAGGCTACCGTTTCCAAATTTGACAGAAGTTGATTAATATAAAAAAAACGTAATGCTTAATATTATGACAGACTATGCAAAAGGGCAGAATTCACCGATTTATTAATTATGTGCATAAATGCAATCAATCGCCTTCAATGATAATGTCTTATTATGGAAGACCTTGTGCGTCCTCTGCAGACACGACCACCAACATTTTCTAGCGATTCTAAAATTACATTTCTGAAAATAATAACACAGCAAATCGATCAAGCACTGAAACATACGTGTGCCGAAATATGCTGGTACTGTTCTTGCGCCTGTTTGGGGAACGACAGGGGACGAAAGGGCACATTTCGTCGCCCTTAACAATCCCGTACACGCTCTCCTCGTTGCTTGCATGATGGCGACTCGAGTGAAGACCCAGTCACGTGACTGGTGGTGTAGTATGGGTAAAATATATCCACTACAACCGGTTTGTGACAAACTAGAATTAGATCTGGGTTCCCTCAATTTTTAACTCGATAGTTTTTTTTAAAGAATATTGTATTTTAAATTGTATAATTACCACAACAAATCTTAAAACAGATATATTTTACTGCGTGGTGTTCCATCTAGTTTTTGTAAACTACTGAGTATATCTAGACCTATCTATCTTATAATTATTAAATAAATTGCCTATTAGGCCTACCTTTGTGGAATATTTATTAGACTACTTATGCCAACGGAATAGATGGTGCAAAACTGATTATTTCAACTAATTACAGCTATATATGTTACCCAAAATATAGATATGTTGCTGCATATGCAAATATAGTAAAGATATGTACAGTAGTCACTGAACGTCATAAAAGTACAACACTGAGCGAATAGCATAGGTCTGATAGGCGTGATAGACCTATGCTTCAAGTGGATATTCATGAAAATGGAAATACGCACTAAATACATCATGATACCTCGTAAAAGTCAATTTCATGAATTCATTAAAAACATATTCATACATCCGATCATCAGACAGTCTTGCTTTTTAGATTTTTCTTTTCTTTTCATTTGTTTGGTCTTATAAAAGGCACGTGCCCCTTTACGCAAGAAACCCAGACTCTCACTCTGTATACACCAGTGGCGGATCTGGGCCCGGGGGGGGGGGGGGGTGGAGGATCTGAATACTAGGAGGCCTATTTGTGAAAGAAATATACTTCATGTTACATGTTAATATTAATCACCAAAGGACTTGAAGCATTGAAACATGTTACTAGTATCATACCTCCGGATGAGGCTAAGACTGTACTTGCCCTTTTGAGTTTTGTGCTTCATAACAATTAATTTGTATTCAACTCACGCTTCGTCAAGAAAGTTTCTGGTACCGCTATGGGTACTATGCCAATATGTATATACTAGTATGTCATTCTGGATCAGGAAATAGTGGACACTAACCACTTGCCAGCCTATATTATCCACTACCGCTTCATTGATGACATATTTGCATGGACGACAGCATCACTTACTGAAACTGAGTTATTTCTGATTGAACTGAAACTGAGTGATTTCTGATTGAACTGAAACTGAGTTATTTCTGATTGAACTGAATAATGCACACCCCCGCATTAAATTCGCCATGGAGTCCAGTCATGAATGGGTCCCATTCTTGGATGTCAAGATGATTGCCGATAATAAAGAATACACACAGACCTGTATTGCATGAAGACTTCTTCTCCCCGGTACATCCCGCCATCAAGCTGCCACCCAGGCCATACTTTCCGCTCCATACCATATATAAATTAATATATAGTTATGTTGATTGTTTAATTCTGAAATATTAATATACTAAGATACATCTATCAAATAGTAATGAATAGTGCATGTCGATGTATTACTTTGAGCGTCTGCTGATTGAAAAACAGATTATTATTTTTTTACAGGCATGTACAGGAATTCAGGAATTGACAAAATCCCTCAAAGACAGTCACTGTATATCAACAATAACTCACATGGCAAGAAGTGACCTGAGCACCCCACATTCAATGATGCCTCCTACTTCCGAGGATAAATATATATTGCAATTAAACTGCATGGAACTTACTTCATTTGGAAGAAAACTCCATTCATATTACATAAAATACAAAGACACTAGGGCACAGACAATGGAACACACGCAAAACTTACTTTTTGAAAGATTGTTTTAAAATGTAGTCATAACAAAGTACCATTTCCGCGTGTAGTGGGGTAAATGTATCGAAATGTAAGCATAAGTAAAGTAAAGCAAAGAACGATTGACATCTTTTAGTACCCAAGTTTTATCATCGGAAATTTTGAAATGTAGGCGCAATGAATTTTTAACGATCTACTGGCATATGCAGAAAGACACGTAAGCTATAGCTAGGATCTGGAAACAGCTTCCAGAAATTGTGAAATACAAGTATTGATGCGATTTTCTTTTCATCAACGTATGTTCCTGGAAGTGTTTTATTTTTTAATATTTTTTATAAATGTAGGCATAATGAAATGCGCTTTTAGGATGACTGCATGCATAAAGAAAATGGCATTTTTGCATTGAAGTTGTCTCCCCAGCCCTATATATATTGAATGTACCCGGATGTTATATCTTGTTTTAATAGTTAAACGGTGGTGATTATATAATTACTCAAGTGGCAATTAAGTCTTCCCATATTATGCGCAGTACACTGCAGGGATATTATATTACTATATATTTCTAGTTACTGTTTTTGTTCATATTATCGATATAACCAACTTCATAGTATTCAGAAAGCCTACTGTATTGTATTTAGGTTTGTTTTCGGCAAGTTTCATCATCAATGTGTTGGTCATTATATTATACAATATTTCCCATTAACCATCACCTGCCACTTCTCGCATCCATGTAACTAGAATGCTAAATGTTGCTATACATGTATGTGCATTAAAATGTATAAGAATCAGATTCAGCATTCTAAGTCACTGAAATCGTATTGTATGAATCAGAGTGTCTGGAGTCCATTAATCTTACACAGTATAGTACACATATCCATCCGTCACCTACCCATGTTCCATGAGCTCTATTGACAAGTTATAATATAGATAAAAAGGCGGTAGGACCTTAGTCTTTGTCACACCTTGTTCTCACCCTATTCAAAATATCAGCCTAAAGGAGATAAGCAAGTCTAGATTACTGGCGAACAAGAGGATACAGAATTTCAACGGCTCCTTTCATATAAATACAATCCCAATCAATAGTATCAATATTTAAACTATTTACTTTCACCCTCTGAGACTATGGATAGTCTAGTAGGGCCTCGCTCTTGTTATGTATCCCAGTAGCAGTAACAAAACTAATAGGATGAAACACCTTGCTTCACATCATTTTGAATACGGCAATGAGAGGCAGTCAAGATATATATTTTTCTGAAATGCTTGCAGCTCTAATGTAAGGTTCCATGTAATAATGTATGCCAACATGACAACACGAATTTCAGTATGTATAATTGTACGATTGTACAATCAACACCGTATTGTGGCCGGGCGGTCGGTCTCAGCATTCTGTTCCTCGATGACTGCATGTTCTTTCTTTTTGTCCAGTAAACCGTTGGTCTTGAAGATGTGTGATGTAAAATGTGGACTGAAGGATCTTTTGCCATGATTGATCATGATTCATTGTTATTCTACACATTCTCATTTTGCAAAATTTCCTATCCCGGAAGTTCTATGAATGCCAGTTGCAGACTGCTCATCGGCAGCTGATTCAGAGACGTATGTCATACTTTTATCAAACGAAATTAAAGCCAAAATTTGCTGCACGTGAATAACTTTTTATTACAAAATATCTAATTACATACATCACAACATCAGCAGTGAGATCCCTGACTTGTGCCAGGCAGTCTGGAGTGGACAGAAGGCCATAGAGGGTTAACAGTTTCAGTGGGAGCTGCACATAGGATAGATATACTCAAGCCCCAGAAATAGGACAGTCAAGCCCAGAAAATAGTTAAAACATTTTCACTTATGAAATTTCTTAAAACCTAAAATTTAATTTGCTTGTTTTATTTTATATAAACAACAATCTGAAAATAACAACTACATAAATATAGTTTAAAACAAATATTAGCAACTTAACATGACTGCCTGGGGCATTGTGTTACAATTGTAGGACTCAAATGGATGTTACTATGTTTACTATGAATGTTACTATATTTACTATGATAGGTATGCAGTAATTAAAACTGGCTTCATTCAATGCCGTCTATATCCTGATATTACTTATTAGTATAAAATAACACTTAGTATACATTAAATATTAGCCATGTTTATGTCGGATAGGTAATTGCAATAATTGTAGATAGAGCTATGAAAGAATAATGATGGCACACTAATTCACTTATACAATTTAATGTACAAAATAAATGATTATTATTATGTAAAACATTTTGAAATTAATATTTTGGCCAAATACAATAAGATCTCAGTTGGTTACTGAAAGTAAATGTTTTTTTAGTTAACAAGTGTTCTTCCTACAGATTATGTAAAGTAATTTAACCTCATTTCTGCTGAAGGCAACTGAAGATGCCTTGAATGGCAGTTATTGTGATTAAGGAAGCGCCAAGGTCTAACAAAGCAATTCCATAATTAGTCATATAAAATGTGATATAATGTGATAAATGAGAAAGCATACACATATATAATATAGCCGATGGCCAATGTATTATGTACTTAGATGTCAGTCACCATGCTAACATGAGAACCACTTTCAACAATGTATAAAACATTCAAACACAACTTGCTCCTCCTATCAAACACACACAATGCACAACATTCACAAGTTGAAATACTGGTACATGTATGTACACACCAATGTAAGAAACATCAGTGCTAGGCAGAACAGGTATATTCACAGAATGCATCTTGTGCAAATGTGTCTGTCTTTATTAACACTAATAAATATGTCTGTCTTTATTAACACTAATAAACCATGTATAACACCCATATTTCCTGCTGGATTCATGTGGACTCGCCTAATGTTTACAATGACTAACTCTTTGGGCCAGACATAGTTTGATATATTTGCTTAAAACTAAATAATTTTAGTGATGACAGATTCATAAGCAACAATTACAGCTTTCACTGATAAGTGAATATCTCTACAATGAAACATAGCCAATATATACACAGACAGTCAGCCACTATGGACAAATAAATAATATAGACTATATAGTACAATAATAACAATTAAGGCCACAGAACTGACAGATATGAATTGCCGTACTAGTAAATGACAGCAATTCAGCAAATGGCAGACAGGAAGCTATGGTACGTTCAACTTTCATTGTTTGGTAAAGAAGCTTATTAATTAACAGAACAAGTTATATTATTAGATTATCTGCCAAGGAATAAATGTTGTGATCTGATTATCAAGAAGTTGGCAATATATTAATGTATTTTCACTCTCAGAAAAAGGATATCAATGAAATAACATTTACAATTATCATACATAGATAAGTGAGTGATTTATTGTTTTACATTACAGCAGGAATCTTTCACCCAAATGTGATGAACATAGACAGATAAATATACTATTGAAACTGGCCTGAGCTAGATGTTGCTATGACAATGGAATGTCAACAATTAAACCTATTGGCAGAGACAGCAAAGAACTAATTACATGAAAATAGACAGATCAGTTTTAAGAAGTGGACGGTATAAAACATCAGCCTACAGCAAGGCCACGGAGCACAGCGGTAGAACAACTAACTTTGATATTGTTTTAACCCTCTCCTTGCTTGATTAGGCACAGACACAGCTGTTTAGGGAATCTCTGGTTGCCTTCAGCAGGGAGAGGGTTAAAAAGAAATGGAGAAAAAAGTAAAAGTAAAAATAATTATTGTCAATCATACATCACTGGTCATTTCAGACTTGACATTTACCCATACAATTATAGTGCATAATTAATTAATATTAAAAAATATACAATAATAAGACAAATTAATATACAAAATTATTACAGAAATGTTTTTCCTTAAATGTATGCACTGTTCTAACCATTAAAAAAGTAAAATCAAATAAGACAAACATGCCTGGTTTCTACACAATTTATCATACCAGATATTACTACTGTTTGATACAGAAGCAAATAATCTTGTGGGATAGTATAGCTAATGTAGTCATAACTTCCAATTCCTGTGGTTCCATCCATAATGGCCATGATCTATGGATAAACTGTAATTTGTTCTTTGGACTAAGTAACACACCTACTTCAACACTGTAGTATCAGGTAGCAAAAGAAACTCTCTATAGAGATGTTGTTAGGCAGGCTACTATACACAATCCATAGCACCATGTGTATGCAGCTACCAGTAGCTCCAGCCGAGTATTATAGAATATTGGCACAATCGTATATTATGACTATTATAACACACTTGGATTTCTTGGTTGCACACTGCAGTATAAATGTTAATTCATAAGCAATCATCTTGGTGAACCCTCTATTCTATCAATTACATGTTGAATATCTCATTTGACAATTTCAACTTAGCATTTTATTTGTATACATGTTTAGGGTAGTACTTAATATTTACTGTATAATATTTACAAATGCTTGACATGGATGACTGATTGGTGACCAAAATGGTTATCAATTTGCCTCAAATATTTACATGTATAAATCCAATGAAAGCATATCTCCATGCATAGCGAGCACACTATTTGTTGAGTGGAACACTCGGCCATATAATCAGATAAACTCAACTTTTTGAATTCCATAGGTGATCAAGTAATGTTCATAACTAATAAATTACATGCACATATGCATACATTTCTCAAGGGAGCAGAAACATATCTTGTTCATGGACAGATATTGCTATGAATGTTTAACACTGACAATAGAAATTAAACAAGCATTCCCCCATCTGATACTCATTGAATAATGTACAGCAGTTTTACAGTAAATTTACAGCCTGTAGGGGTGTGTTCAGACTACACTACTTTTCACTGTGGAAGGCATTCAGCCATTCTAAACATTACTGTTTCTTTTCACTTGGGTTTTGAGAAGCAAACTCTGATTCCAGCATATGCCATGGCTCCTCTGTGGAACGGTACTTGTATTCTTCAGATGTTGGTGCCAGGCAGGCAGGTAGTGACATGCCTCCAAGGTACGAGACCATGGCTTGATGGAATGGCTCCACTCCTAGCTTGTTCTGCACTGTGGTGTTCAGCCATGGTATCCACAGCCATACATTCCACAGTGTCAACAATCTCGTCACATAATTTGGAATACATCTTGATACGGAAATCAAAGTTTGGGATCGGCCAGTGTTGCTATAGTTGTACACTTCTATGATGTCTGCTGGCCGTCTGCCATAAACACGTTGCTGTAAATACTTCAATGATGTCTGCTGGCCGTCTGCCATAAACATATTGCTGTAAATACTTCAATGATGTCTGCTGGCCGTCTGCCATAAACACATTGCTGTAAATACTTCAATGATGTCTGCTGGCCGTCTGCCATAAACACGTTGCTGTAAATACTTCAATATTCCCTGAAACAAGGCACTGATGGTATTCCATGGAGAGGAAGGCATAGATATCACTTTTATTTCACCCAGGTAACTCCTGTAGTGATATTACTCATAGTGTCCTGGTAAAATGCCGATATCACATGGTATCATATGGTATCACATTGATGCTTTAGTTCTCATTAGAACATCTTACTGGCTCAAAGATGGAGTATATTCCTTCAACAATAAAAAAAATATTGCTATTTTTCTTTCAATGAAGGATCAATTTGAATGGAATTTGCATTCTTTGATGCCACAGTTTTGACTTCTTGCTTCTCTAACATCCAATAATCTTTTCTCACTCAAACATTTTATCTTCAATGTTTCTAGGGTTTCCATTAGCAACCATATAACCCTCATCTTCAGGCTTCCTCCTCTTGAAGAATCCACACTGGAACAAAGGGGAGATAACCACTTAGTACTGTAAATCAGGAAATTAATGCGAGCAGGATATTAATGCGAAAAATGCGATTGGCTTATGGCCGCATTTAATTCCTACGCATTATTGAAAATAATGACAGGTACGTCCTGGAAAAAAACATGAATAGAGGCCTGGTCGATCGCATTTAATTGTTGTTGCATTTATGTCCAAATGCTTGAGGTCGCATTAAATTAGTGACGCATTAATTTCCTGATTTACAGTACCAGATATCTTTTTTAGAATATTAGAATATTAAGTTCATCATAAACTTCACGTCATTGGTCACTAGTTGCCATGGTTACTACCTGTATTGCAGGACATGGAGAACGGATTTTTCATGGATGTGAACAAGCAGGTGACGATGGTGTGCAAGATGATCGCCGACGACAAGAAACTGACCCACGGTTACAACGCTGTCGGCTTCTCGCAGGGGGGACAATTCCTGCAAGTAGACTTATTCTTTCTTCCCATGTTGACATCTACCTGAGCACACTGCTGTCAAAAACTGTGATGTTTCTATTGATCTTATTGAACCTGTTGCTGCAAATTTAAATCATGATTCAAATATGTGTATCTAATTTTATTAACCTAATTAAAAGTCCTGTCAGGTGATAGTATTGGTGTATAGGTTAAAGATTCCCTCGGTAGCATCAAGCAACAATTCGTTCAGCTCTTGGTTAAATTCTCACATTTGCTAATTTATTTCTCCTATGTTGTTCTTCAGGAGGGCCATCGCTCAGAGGTGTCCCAATCCACCAATGAAAAACCTTGTCTCAATCGGTGGTCAACATCAGGGTATGGCATATTCCTACACACCATCCATGGTAGCAGACATGAATCTATATCTAATTGGTCAACAGCCATCATGTAAAATCTGTACTTGAAGTTTCAAATTATTACCATGGTTACCAACATTGGTCTTGGCGTTACAATGATAACTGGAAGTTTCTCTATTCATAGTTGTTGTGCATGGGTGAAAGATTCCTGCTGCAACATTAACCCTCTCCATGCTGGAAGCAACCGGAGATGCCCTAAAGAGCAGTGTCTGTGTCTAATCCAGCAGAGAGAGGGTTAAGCAGGAAAACAGTCACTCACTCACTTTATTCAGGAATGTCCTGCCGAGACAAATAAAATGTAATTATATTTTGTTGCTTAGGCGTGTATGGTTTTCCTAACTGTCCAGCCAATGCTACCATCTGTAATTACATCCGCAAGTTACTGAACATGGGAGTCTATGATTCGTGAGTACCTATTTTGCCATCATCACTGTTGTGTTGTTTGTTCTCGGGAGTATTAGGAGTTTAACTCTCTCCATGCTGGGCATCCGGAGATGCACCAAAGAGCCGTGTCTGTGCCTAATCCAGCAGGGAGAGGGTTAAACCTGCCCTAGGGAGCTCAGCATCTATCTATCTCTTCAGATAATATTTTCTCATTTACGGAACATGGTGCTGATAGGATGTAATTGGCTGTATTTTTTTGTTCAGTGTGCTAATTCTCTGTTCGCCATTAATAGCCAAGATTTGCAGGTTTACTGCAACAGGTGTTATAATGTTCTTACTGCCATAAAATAATGGCAACTAATATGTTAGTGAAAGCACCTCTAAACCAAAATAATATTTTAGGCATTGTCCTGGGAGAGGTGATCATGGTGTGCACAAACAGACACTATAACTGATGTATTTAGTGGAGATACTTTTCTTGAGTCTCGTGGTTGTTGTAGGCTCTCCTGCCTACTTAGCCAGACAATGTGGAAACTAACTTGGATACTGTGATGAATGTCCACATCTAATGTTTCATGCTTCTAGACTCATGAAAATAATACAACATTTCATTTTCTTTCACAGGTTTGTTCAAAATAAGTAAGTATTTTCAAGTGAAGGTAATCTGTTAAAGTAATTATTTGTAAAAATTATGATATCAATATCTATTTGGTATAATGAGATAGATGATGCATCTAATCTTGTGGGTGAGCCAGCTATAATGTGCATCGTCTATTTCCTGTTCTGGCAAGAAGCTCAAAGCTCTTAGCACACTTGACCCTGTAAGGATAATTCTGGTATTGCCAAACATTGTCTGACTCCTCCTAAAGAAAGGTTCCACAGATTTCAATATATCGTTGAATGTGTTAGTAAGATTGTAGATGCCATTACATTTTATCTCACATGATAATATAGAATGTTGAGAAAAATAAACAGAATTACTGTGCAAACTCAAGGTAATATATAGTTGGCAACTGTTGGTCAAGTGTGACACTATCTGACCTTGTGTCTCCCTCAGTGACACTAACTGCCTTGTTTCTCCCTCAGTGACACTAACTGCCTTGTGTCTCCCTCAGTGACACTAACTGCCTTGTGTCTCCCTCAGTGACACTAACTGCCTTGTGTCTCCCTCAGTGACACTAACTGCCTTGTGTCTCCCTCAGTGACACTAACTGCCTTGTGTCTCCCTCAGTGACACTAA
>JAUTBT010000454.1:0-11242 GCA_032361225.1 Lepetodrilus schrolli | reverse complement strand
TCTCTCTCTCTCTCTCTCTCTCTCTCTCTCTCTCTCTCTCTCTCTCTCTCTCTCTCTCTCTGTATCTCTCTCTGTGTCGCATGTCTAGGGTGTATCGAACACATTTCCTGAGGGGTTGAACTTGTTTATCGTTGTTCGGAGTTTGCGCTCTCCTAATCATATCGATTTGACCCAAACAGTGAAAGCTGAAACAGTTTTCCGTGCTATTTTGGCGATATGGGTGCGGGGTGTTTATCGTTAATGGTTCTCCTGTTACAGTAAGACGCATTAGCCAAGACTGACACTGACGGAAATACGATAGACGTCCTCTATGCGTAGTAATTGACGTAGTGGTCAAGGGTGTGCCCATCTCGTCTAGGCTTCATGATTATAATCATTCGTCATTCATTCAGGTATGAATCGAAATTGAAATCTTCAACTTTGGCACGACGCGGTCTCAATAAAAGCGGTACGTGTATGCTCTCATTAGTTTCAATGCCTGAAGCTCGCTCTGATCAATGGGTCTTGTGGCGTAAAAAATGGAGCCAATGAATGATGTGTCCCACGGGGGTCACCTAATTGGTCTGACGCAATGTGTTTGTCGAATTGTGACAGATTGCACCGTGGTTACCATAGAATAACTAGTCAGCCAAGTACTATAACCGTTTTGAAAATCTTAAACTAATGTCAATTTTAAAAAATATATTAAGAATAATAATAATAATTATTTTTTTTAAAAATAATAATAAAATATATATATATATATATAAATAAATAACCGAGGTCTAACTTGTTTTGTTCATTTGTCTTACGAAGGACCTATAATTCTTCGTTGGTTTAATGTAGTGACAGCGTCTAATCGTGAATCCGTATGCTTTGATTTTGTGTAGATGAGTTAAGACTTTCCAACAGTTATGACAATGTGACTATTTATATTACGGTTTTGTGAAACTGGGCCATTAGCACTATAGTGAGGTACTGGTAGATGTCGACTGAAGAGGAGGATTATCCAGTTTTTAACATGAAACAGTCCACAGACTTTGATAGCGATCTAAAATCACCTCATGATTTTGCCACCGTCTGCAAGGAAGAGCTTCCCCGGCGTTAATATTATACACTCCAACGATCAATCAGCTTCAAACCCGGGTTCTTCTTAGCCATGCGTCAAAGTGAAGTACGATCAACCGATTTAAGAGCATTATTTTGAGGTTGCTGGTTGGGAATTTCCCGAGGGTTTTTGGGGATACGACTAACAAACGGAGGGAATGGTGTTACATTTGTCATCGTAGTGTATGACTTTTATACGCCCGTGTTAAATACATCACCGAATATTCGATTCTGATGGTACTAAATCTTGGGCATCTTGTCACGAGCGGGGAAATCGCATAAATTGTGTGTATTGGAAGTCTTTACGAACAAAGATTACCGAGTTGTATGTTAATACCCATCAGTTTCAATCATCTATTCACCCGCGCCAAAAAATCACAAGAGTATTCCACAGAGAAGCAATAGCAGTTGCTGTGGTCCTTTGGCGAGACGTTACACCAGTCAATGTAATTTTTTACGCTTAGCTTGAAAATAATGTTAGATAGGGTAAATAAACATCACATTAAATCCACAGCTACATTTTAGCTAGCAATGCAAATACTATATTCACATGACATACGTATGACATACTTTTATACTGCCAAAAATCTTGTCAGTGCTCCACGGCAAAACCCCTTAGAAACATCACCGGTAGTTTTTCTTGAGTTACATGCTCTTTAGCGTTCGGAAATAATCGAAAATGTATTCCAAGTACACCCTCTACTATGTGATTAGGAGATAAAGGTCAGTTCTATCGCAGACGTATACTTATAACTGACGACCTCGAGTTCCATTGATTGTGAAAATATAAAAAGTAATAAGACGCCCGGAATATGCAGCTGACTCAAAATAGGAGGTAAACAGTCGTTTAGCCATCAAATAGGTCGACTAGCTGTGTATTGTATGCACCTAAGGGTATACCAGGTACTTTCGTGGGATCAAATCACGTTGTTACACTCTCTGGTATTCAAATACTTCTGTGCATACTACATATAAAGAGATTAAAACGGAGTGTCTTTAGATATCGTCCATATCCCGCGGAAGCTCGTCTGATATAAAAAGTATCCCTAAACGAAGAATATAAACGATATCTAAAGACACTCTGTTAATAATCTCTATATATCCGTAATATTTACGATATCTAAGTACTGTACGTGTAACTGAGTACCTCGTGACGTCATGACTCGTAGGTATTACTGTAATTCGTAGTGGGGGTGTTTTCCCTCAAACTTCGCGGCCAAATCGTTGAACTATTGTGTACATTACGCATTGACATACATGCGTGCTAAAAAGGTACAAAGTAATTTTTTTTTAAATAATTTCGTTTCCGCTACTCTAGAGGAAAAGAAAAACAGATTCATTTAAACTTAGATCATTCGCTAGTATTTCCTAATGAAGAGAGTCTATAATGGCCTCTTAGTGGATGCGAGATCTTCATGAAACGATACCCAGCGCGAAGAATATGATTACAGTATATTGTTGGAATCCAATACAACGTTATAAAGAATAACCTCAAAATATGATCAAAGATTTGGAATTAACTGCAAAAACATAAAAAATGCAAGTGCATTAATGACTTCAGATTCTATAAACTAGAATCCAATTACTTCTTCATCTGATGGAACATGGAGAACTGAAACGACGGATCGTGAAGAATCTGTTCACTTTGACAGGGAACAGTTAATCATTCATTCTCGATCACTCCAAACCGCAGCTACTTACAAAACTTCCGCTATATATGACTTACTACATATACCACAACAGTGGCACAGTAGAAAAGGATTGGTCATAGACTGTCTTACTAAATGCAACAATAGCGTTAAAATAGGGAAATGGTTTATTGAAATAATGCAAAATGTTTATTCAAATAATAGACTATATATATACCAGGGCTGCACTACTGCACTGCCGTATTCGTCCTGTCCATTCCCTTAATGCTTTGGGTTTTCCTACTATTTCCTACAAAACACCACAGGCTGAAAGGCCGAAGTAAAACGTATTGCTGAACGACTGTTGTAGCGTTATGTAGCACTTCTTAAAGAAGTATATTGCAGCGCAGCGTACGGTGACAGAACCTTCAGGAAAGCAGGTGCTGCCCGAATTCCTGATGATGTCAATACTTTCAAATCCATGCTGAAAACCATGCTTTTCAATAATACACTATACAGATATTGGGGACATTGGCAATACTGACATGTACACTGTGATTGGGTCCAACGAGATACCCCAGGAAGGTATCATATTGGCCTTGTATTTCTGCATTGTCTGTCTACCCACCAGGGGAACAAATTATAGGGTTTCCGCTTCCTATTCGCACGTAACTGTGTATAAAGACATGCATTGCGAGTCGTTACCTGTTCTTTAAACAGCCAGCTCAGAACAATTATGCCATGAATCGAAAGCTACGAAAGCCTTAATTGCAATAATTTCTAATACAAATTACAAAATTAACGATTACGGTTATCTGGTTATTATTACGGTAGAACTATTGTATAATAGGCGGGTTATATATGATGTGATAAAATAATAGCCTAACTAAATAAGAGAATCCAATAGATGGAGCAAACTATAATTTCCTCTTCAATAAATTACTCTAATATGCATCTATGGTATGAGCAATATTAGAAATATTGACGGAAAAAAAGATTATGTGTTGTATGCAATGTCATTTCTGGAATCTCTCTCTCTCTCTCTCTCTCTCTCTCTCTCTCTCCCTCTCTCTATCTCACTCTCACGTTCTCGCTCTCTCTCTCCTCTCTCTCTCCCTCTCTCTCTCTCTTTAGTTATTTCTCTCTGTATCTCTTTGTATCTCCCTGTTTGTATGTCTATCTGACTGTCTGTGTCTCTGTTCATATCAATTTCGATGTAATTTATTTTGTCACCTTAGATAGCATTTCTTCAGACATACTTATCTATCTATCATAGGCCTATTCTCTAGGGTACAAAAACAACACACTACTCTCCTTCAAGCGCAGTTCACTTTCATAAGTAACATAGTTGCTTTTATGCTAACTTCGACCATTTTCTTTGGCTTGAGCTGTATACATGGACTTTGAACCCATGGTACAGACACACCTCAGTGGTGGTAAAGCACGAATAGGAAAATAGAACCTCCCCGTTTTCCCATTTAGTAACTGTTCTCAGGAACCTAACAGCCAGGCATACTGTATACCATGCATTTTTGTGGTCGGGAACAGCGTAACTAAATAAGAACTACGGTGAAGTAACCTTAAATAAGGGAAGGTACCTTAGTGTTTTGGTGTTAAACACAGTGGGAGACTGGCAGACGACTTTGAATAATATATACACCTCCAGTTTGGACCAAATCAGGAAATTAGCTCATCCTGGCCCTGTGGCCTCTTCGTGTATGATGCGAAGGATTCTATATCGGAACTCGCCATCGAGGGATTTAACTAGCTGGCTGCTGGCGGCAACCCGAGCTGCCCAAAATAGCAGAGATTTTGATTTATCCAAATGTACGACCTTGTCCCCCCAGCCCCCAACCCCCCACCCCCTAATCAATAGATGCAGCGCGGAATCTACTTCACACGATGTCTGCAATTTATATATCGGTATTTCCCCCCACATCTTCCTACCAGCAACCGATGGGAATTAATTAATTCGCGTAACGATGCAAATATAGGATGGTAGGAGGTATAGTTTTTTCAAACAATAGATACAGCGGGAAATCTACATCCCACGATGTCCGCAATAACTATTGGCGTTTTCTTTCCACGTATTTTTTCTACCAGAAACCGGCGGGCATTAATTAATGCGCGTTGCATAATGATGCCATGATGATGCACACGTAGGATGGCAGCGTACACCAGGCACTCCAGACCTCTGTACATCCTGTGCTATAATATTAGCCAGCGGAGGTGAGATTCAAGAATATAATTGAATGTAACAAGCCCATTGATGAAGTTATTGCTCGGATTTCACCTATTCGGTAAATCGTGACAGAAGTAGGCACCTGATCAATCTCATTGATACCTTTATGAAGATAAATTATCCTTCCAAAGCCATATACAATGGTAACGTAATAGGCAGCGAGACAATCGTGGATATGAAGACGATGGTTAATTATACTAAACCGATCAGCATGCGTGCCGTGAATACAGCGTCTGGCAAATTGAACTTGATTAAGGTTGAGTGGTCTCAGAACATCATACAGAACCTGTATTAACTCAGACCGAGAACCATCCTGCCTTAGTGAAGATGTACAGTGGTCAACCGTGATGCTAATGTATAATGGTGGCTGGTGAATCTTGAATACATTTACAATGCTAAGTAACGAATACAAGTGCAATTCCCTCAATGCTGTGAGGATTTGTGTGTGTGTGCGTGCGTGCGTGCGTGTGTGTGTGTGTGAGAGAGGGAGAGGGAGAGAGCGAGTATATCCCTTTAATGGTAAACAATGGTGCCATTCCACAGCTCTTCACCTCTGATACCAAGCACCGAGCTTACGAAACCTTTCGATGTCGTGATTAAGTTAAACGTTATAGAGCAAGGGGAATTGTGAATAAAACTTTGAGTGGAGCATGAAATCGTACTCAAAAATATTTCGTAATTCCGGGGCCGGGTCATCCACTCGACAATAGGTTGTCATATACTAGTATGCCTAATGAGTAATGGAAACAAGAGTACCCGATATCAGACTAGCAGATAATCTACTAGCTATAGTGTATTTCTATTCAAACTGGAGTTTAATTCCAATAGTTCGATGCTAAGTTCTTTAACCATTCTACGATCACTATATTGTCTGAACATTGCATGAACGGACAGTGCTACGTATTTAACCAAAGCCTTTCTCTCCAACTGAACATATCTTAGTAAGCTAAGTGTACTATATTAGTGTCAAAGCAATGATTTGTAAATTATATGATACATCTTGATCAGTTATCGTATTGTGTTGCATAAATTCGTTAATCTCCTGCAACCGTTGGTGGTTAACGAGAATAACATTGTACTGTCTTGTCCTGTCTTGCCTTGTACTGTCTTGACTTGAAGTGAAATAGTATGCAGCTCGATCACTTTTGATGTATTTCCCAATAAACTGTCTGAGACTACCATAGCAATTTGGCAGTGCGAATTCTTCCAAAGTCCTGTACATATACGTCAATTTGGTTACATTTGCGTTATTTCATTGGTGGGCCTATTTCGGTTGATATATGTTCCGTCATAAAAATGCATGGGAAACGATTTATGCAAATTGAACTTTTTTAACGAAATCAAGAAAGTCACGATCATGTCTCAGTTAAACAGTATTGACATTTTGACATTTAATATTAAATTATTCTCGTCCCTAAAAAAATCGCATGTGTCTGCTTGCCGTTCATCATTATCATTCTGTCTACTTCAACTGCAAGAACCTAGATCGATCATGCACAGGCCCGGACGCCAAGCTCTGAAAAATTAGTAATTTCTTGCCCGCTATGTGACGTTGCTTAGCATATTGCTGTATAAACCAAATACAAACATTCGCAGAACATTAGCAAATTACTTTTCTGCTTTGGGGAGTGCATATGTCCAAGAGCGAGTTGTTGATTTTAGTTTTAAAATAACGTCAGGATGAAATGATATCATTGGAATCGCGAGGACTTCATAGAAGGGAGAGGCCCTTTTACTTTAATGAAAAATGAGTCTGTGTCATCAAGACCTAAATCTAAATCTTGGAACATGCTTCTCGTGAAATTGCTATTGGACCAATGGCGAACATCCCGTTGAAAATGTATTGACCTGCACAAACTTGTATGCTTTTGGCTGGTCTTAGACAATCCCACCCACGTCGTCTGTCTATAAGTAATACTGATAACATTTAGTGTCATTTTATTTTTGAATAACATAAAGGTCCCCAAGCTGTCCAAACAATGCACTATTAGTTATAGACTGTCTTATAAGAATTCAATGTTATTGCCTTAGTTTAAAAAAACTACGCCGTTCAGACGAGAGAGACCATCGATTTATAGACTCTACTGCTGAAGACGACATGACAAATGAGAGATCTATTAATATATACACCTCATCCACAATTTCTCCCCAAGCTAGGGCGTAGGTGTTTCTAAGATTTATCTACCGGTGCTTACAACCTAAATCCCGTTCCACAAAACGATCGTAGCGCTACGAAAGTCGAAACACGCTATGCTTGTGCATGTATTCCTTTGCTGGCACCGGACCCTGGAGCATGGGCGCAACGTTTCGTTTAGTTTCTGGACCCGCCCCAGAACGTTCGTAGAGTCATCACGTTCATTATTTCTATACATATGTACTTGATAACGACTCGCGTAGCTCTACGATCGGTGTGTGAGACAGGACCGTGAGCTACTGCGTATAGTCGTCACGGGGAATAGTGCCGCAGCATTGTTTGCTCTCTGCATAGTCTGGACGACGCACCATCAGCAGGATGTAATGCTTTCTGAAGACTTAGAACTGACGTTCTGAAACAGACTGATTGCATCATTAACGCAAAAGGTGTTAGCCTACAGGGAACCTACGGATCATGCACTAGATGGAAACTGTTGGCGTCTCTTGCTGCTTAAATTGACTGATGCCCATTCTTAAAATGGAGCAACGCTGATCTGTTAGCTGTATGGTGGATGATGTCATTACGCATATTGACAGCAACCATGTGCGCGTGTATGCGCGCGCGTGCTTGTGTTATTCAGCCCCTCTGGATGGAATGCAATATCAATAGTGCCAGACATATACACCGTTAATAACAGACCACAAGACACTGAGTCTCAGACAGCACAGAAATATTATTAAGAGTATTATTAGATAATTTCCACAAACCATACAGGATGTGTTTCTTTTGCCGAGCCAGATGCCATAGATATAGGATGTTGAAGACAAATTGAAATAATGTCATAGAATAACTCCTCGACGAGTCTCGTTTCTAGAAGAAGTGTGGCCAACTTTTTTTTTATATGTACAAGCTCTGAAAAGAGGTAATATTCGTGTCTGGAATGTAAACGTAAATATCCATCAGTTATGTGTTATTGCTAACATCGATACCTTACGTATACTTGCTGTGAGCAATTCCGTTGCGTAATTATTTTTTAGGTTATCTAAGATGTTTTCTCGGTCATTAAATTATCTATATAATTCATCAATGCTTGAAAACAGGAGGAGAGACTAATGAATTCCTTGATATAAAAAAAATAATAATAATTTTAAAACTATGGTAATGGAATGATAATGGATAATGAAAATAATAATAATAATAATAATAATAATAATAATGATTATAATGATCTTATATGTTCCGAAAGCCCTAAGCAGATGTCATAATATATGGACGTTATCAGAACCAGAAAGGTATAGGCCTATACGGCAAGATCTGTGCCCTGTACAAGCTCTATTGTCGTATGTTCGGTACTGTGCGTAGGACAGGTCAATCTTAGAAGTGTGTTACGCCGTCTGTACAGTACACGTAAAGACTTTAATTCTGTGACCTCTACCTCACTACAACTTATATTCTGATCCGGTGATCTGGTGGCATGTATTCCCCGGGGAAATGTGCTATCTTTGGCAGCACAGGAATTGTCCACTTTATCACCACGTAGTTCCAGCATACGGCCAATCTGTGAACCGATGAATGAGCAGACCACATCCAAATCTGAGCACTGACTCGTCTTCATCCATGGCAAAAATCCATAAGGTTTTTATTGGAAAATAATTAAAGCAAATGCCGACCGTTCAATTTAATCTTTCTCTGAATAATTATTTTAAAGATATGTGGTGACATCGTCTACATTTCATTTACATATTGTGCAAACTTGTTTTGTAAACTACACCACTTCATCCAGTTTGTTGACTTATACTAGTAACACGGCATAAATAACAAATTCTACATAAAAAGACAGTCAACGTTAGGTAGAAACCAACACAAAATAACTAACACAACTAAAACAAAAGCAAATTAATTGATGTATTGATGAAAAGTAATGTTAACGATACGCCTTGTATTGTTTATGACGTAGGACGTCTGCTTGTAACCCGGATGATCAGCGTTTTGACCTGCTCTTTTTTTAAAGCAATCATGTACATTAATGCCATAACTTCATAGAGTTCATAGTTATTAGAAATTGGTAGAACAATATTCGTAAAAAATTCAAATTTTATGTTCCATAATGAAAAATTGCCTTTCTATTATTCAAATATCGACATTGAAATAAATACCAGGCACAGCCGAAAAGGGAATCCAATTATAATGAAATTGTATTTCGTTTCTTCTGTTAATACCAAATATAGTAGCGGAAACGAACCAAGATTTCATATTACAGATTGCACCGTGCACGATGTGCTACAATAGCGTTGAATAATGGACGAGATATGAACACCATGATAATTTACAGACAATACGTTGTTGTAAATTATAGTAGAATCTAGGGTTCATCGCTAGCCTGGAGACCTCGGATAATACATTATAATAAGGCCGCGAAACGGAGGGATCCCACGAGACGGTAACGGCAATTATAAGAACGTAGTAATGGCTTATCTTTGCCATAATTATGCGTGAGGAATCAAGGAAAGTTGTGATTTATTGTCGTATATTCGAGTTATCTATTTGGGATTATGTTCTGTTCCGTAGGGAGGACATAATTTAACATTAATATTTTGGTTTACCTATGAATGATAGAAAGAGCATTCACGGAATCTTGAATTATAGGATGACTGGTCACGTGCTACAGTTGTTTACATACTCGAAAACATACATGTATGAGGTATTGCAATTTATTTCACCTTACTTTATGAACGAAACATGGGTTGGGTCTATTTCCCGGACCCGGACCCAGTCTGATTGCTGGGAATTGGGTCCGGGTCCGGTGAATAGACCGCAAGTCCGTACCCGGGTCTGGGGAATAGATCTCACCCAAAAAATGCATATTCTCTTCTACAACGCCGTTAATATTTTTCAAATAACGCCACACATAGGCGCCAATCGAGGCTGCCTTCCGCTGAATTTGTTTCAAGGAGTTGAATTTCACATACCATTGCGTATCTATCGCCACGTGTCTTCAGGCAAGTCAAAAGGTTTGTCCTGGTAATGTCCAGACCTGCTCAGCCATGAAAAGGCAGCATCGAAACATATTTAATAACCTCGCCCTACTTGATGGTTTGATTATTTTGTTTTACCTTTTTTTTTAAAGTCAGGTTTCATGCCAGCGTGATGTTATTACTGCATTCACGACTGTAATACGGATGAGCAGACTTTGGTGAATTTCTGAACATTCTCACCCAAGATGTGTGAAGCCCGTCAACTATCTTATGGTTAATCTATTGATCTTCGTGTTCCAGGGCCTTCATGTGCAAAGCAGTTTTTATGGAGTCCGAACAACGTGATTAGCAATGTTTATACTCTATGGTGCCTTTATTAACAGACGAGAGCATATTTATCATTCGTCCAAACATAATCCTGCTTTATAGCCTAAATGGTGCTCGGACGTGTGACTGAATTGTGGAAAAAAATGACGAGAAAATGGAATGACTTAATTATTATTACTATTGCCATCATCATTATGTATTATTGTTAATTGCACTGCTATTATCAGCATCATCATCATCATCATCATTAGCACCATCATCAGCAGCAGCAGCAGAAGTATCATCATTTCGTATTATTACTAATAGTCTGCTATGATAGTTAATAATGTCCATTCGAGTAGGTGTACATGGATTAGAGATGGGGAATTAACGCTAAATGACAACTTTCGTGTTACCATCCATGTCATCAAAAGTATCATCTGATGATATTACATGTATTGTATTTAATTATGGTGTAGATCCACAGATTACATCGCTAGTCATTATACTATCTGGTATACACGAGGTACAGCCTTGGTTTGATACTCTGTTACTAGCACGGTTGTTAACAAGAGACAGTGGTATTATAACGGTCGAAGTAATGGTCCGAGAAACGGTAGAAGATCAGCCATGAATGTGGGGTTGTGGGATTGAGAATGTCAATGTCATGTTGTCCATTGTGAATGTGTTGGATGTACACGTTATGATATGTACTGTCCGGCGCTTATAGGATGATTGATGGCATGGTTGTTTGATTGGGATGTAGCCACTGCTGATGCTGTTGTTGTAGTTATTGTCGTTGATGAGTAGATTGACGTCCACACTTCGGATAGTCCGGTAATGAAGGAAAAGTGATGTTAAAGTCGACATT
>JAUTBT010000453.1:0-11243 GCA_032361225.1 Lepetodrilus schrolli | reverse complement strand
ATATTGAGATGCAAGAAATGACGCTGTGATCAAAGTATGTAGACTGATTGATACTTAAGCATGTCTAGTCATCTACTGAACTAAGCGTGACGGTTGACTGTGAGCCGTGACTGTTATGACAGTGATCTCCGCTGACGTGTGCTACGAACAACTGTAAGACGTAATCTCTCCATATAACGCTGGTATGCAATAACACGGGTGGTACTTCGTGGACCCATAAACCAGCGGTATACTGAGGGTTCACTGTATAGATGTAAATCAATCAATCGATCAAATGAATGAATGAATGAATAACTTAATAATAAATACATTTTTGAGTGAATAATCATATAAATGTATAAATAAATAAATAAATAATTGAAAATCATTTTATATTTTTTTTATTAAATACATTGTTTTTTTAAAGAAAAAAATAAAATAAATAAATATATATATATATAAATAAATAAATAAATAAATAAATAAATAAATAATAAAATAACAAATCAATAAATAAAATATACTTTTCTTATGTTTTCTGAGATTGTACGTTGATGTTTCTGCAGCAAATCAAAGAAACAGGTGGACTGAAGAAGTTGGTGGCCATCATCACAGACCAGCCTCCAGTTGAGGAAGAGGCCAAGGGCGGCAAGGGAGATAAGAAAACTGGATCTCGTGCTGGGAAGAAAAGTGCCAAGGGCGAAGGTAAGGGGAGATAACTAATTATTAATCACACTAGATCAACTGCTGCATATTATGAATATTCTGAGTCACAATATAAAACAATTTTAAGGTATACTCCATTGCAATATCTATTTTTAGCGAAGAAACCGACTGAGGATAAAGATGATCAGAGTCCAGACTCCATCATCCCCACGCTGCCTGACGTCAAGATGTCCGCCGCCAAAGCAATAGCACGCTCGGCACGAAATGGTCAGTACACACACTGCATGATTTCTCCAAGTTTCAGACAATCCAGATATTGGATTCCTATTATTACCCTTCTTTCGCAGTCTTATAAAATGCAGCATATATTATGATTCCAAACTTCTCATTATTTTGTTTTAATGCACTGTACGCATCCTTAATTTTTATATTTTTCTGTACTTTAATTTATAAATACAGCATATAATCTGATTCCTGCCCTCTAATAAAATGTTTAAAGACATACAATCATGGTTTGTCGACATATATCATAGTAAAATGTATTAACTGAAAGTATTTACATTTGATTTGTCTACAAATATATTGGGCAACAAGCTGCATTTTCCACATATCCCACTGGTTCTCCATTTTTGGTATATATTTTGTATTATTTATTTTTTATTTTTCGTATTCCGCTAATTTCCAGCCGAGAATCGTAAAATCCTCCATGAACAGGAAGCGGAGAAGATGTTGATCCACCTGTTGTCGCACGAGTCTCCTGAAGTCCAGAGTGCAGCTGCTCAAGCTCTCGGCATCATGTGTGAGAACATCACAAGCAGGGATTCCATCAGAGAGTGGGGTAAGTCTGGGATAGGTCATCAGGGAATGGGGTAATTCCATGAAAGGGAAAGGGTTAAGTCCACGACAGGTCATCAGGAAATGGGTTAAGTCTGGGATAGGTCTTTCTGCATGGTGCATGCTTGGAAATGTACCTGTGTGTTGACACGGTTCTGTTTGCTGTCTGTCTGACAGAGGGAATCCCGCCTCTGGTGAAGCTGCTGAACTCTGACCATGGAGACGTGAAGGAGAATGTCACCCTGGCTCTCACCAACCTCACCACCGCCAACTCCACCAACTGCAAGTATGTGAGATCAGAACCACAGCCAAATGTCCATATTAGCTCTTAAGAACAGCGGCTTCATTTTTATATCATTCCAAGAAGGATGTTTTCCAAGGATAAGTCTTATATATCTTCATGAGCTGTCTGGAGGACACCATGCTTAGTTCAGAGGCATAGCTTTTAATGAAGTGTGAAGAGAATGGCAGTTCATCTTTAAATCTTGAAAAAAAATGATTCAATTACCTATTCTGTTATATGATTATTAAAAAACAAAATAAAACAAAAACGCCACCTATGTACACCCTGCATACCCCATATACCAGACACCCCACAATTCACACCATAACCCGTAATCTCATGCACCCCCCACAACCCTTGGAACCCCATATCCTGCACCCAACCCCCACCACACACACACACACACACACACACACACACACACACACACACACAACACACAACACACACACACACACACACAACACACAACACACAACACACACCACACACACACACACACAAACCCTGCATACCACAACTTTCAATCCAAACCACCATTCACAGACTCAACTCTACACACCCTGCACCTGACATGCAACCTCAAAACCCTGCACCCTACACATCCCACAACTACCCCATTACAACTACCACCCCTCCACCCTCTCGTCCACAACTACCACCCACCCCACCAACGCCCCACACACCCCTCCAACACCCCACACACCTCTTTCTCCACCTCTGTGTAGCAGGGTGTGATATAAGATACTCCTACTGGTCTCAGCCAGCAGGATTACCCCATCGGCTCAGTCGGTAGAGCGTTGGATTCATAATCCAGCAACTCGATTTCAAATCCCAAGGTCGGCATGATCCTCTGTTTCACATACGACCCTTAATCTACAACCTCATGCACCCCATCACCACACCACACATCCCTGCAGCCACCATACATCTGGCACCCTACACACCTCCTACGCTCCACAATCCACACCTACAACCTCCTCCACCTCTGCAATGACACCCGTGTCCTGTGTGTTCCAGCGAGATCATGAACCTGAGCGGCATCGACCCACTGATCATGATCCTGTCGGACGTGCGCGAGGAGGCTGTGGCAAATGCAGCCAGTGTCCTCACAAACCTGGCTCACGAGGAACAGATTCGTACAGACTGCCAGGGCAGAGCCGTCGTGTCTTCCCTCATCGAGCCGCTCAGATCCTGGTCAGTTTGTGTGCTAGATCTCGGAATATTATTAAAAGGACTCTATGTGGTGGGTGTGGCAAATATAGTGTGATTTTTACCTATACCTATGCCTGTTTTTATTATTGCACATATGTAATATATAGCTGCATTTCTAAGAATCTGAGCTTTCAGGCATGAAAAGCTACGCCAACCCATCGAAATAAATCCTTTTACCTGCCAATGGTAAACAATCGATTGATTTGAAAATAGTGCCTATTCATGGATATTCCCCTTTATGTTAGTCACATGGTTAGAAGAGTATGCTGTGATTGGTCCTCAGTCAGATGGTTGAGAGATGGTCACACACTCCAGCTCACCAGCTGACTACCCAGAAAATGTGCTGATTTATCACTATCAGATCATTTGGAAGGAAATAAATCACTGTAGGATCATCAGCTCTTCAGGTTTATACAATATGAATTTTGTGTTTTATATTAATTCATCTCATATTGATAATATATAGCTGGTACCTATGCTTAGAGCATGTTCATTCATGGATTATTGTGCTATACTGAGACTTGTGGTATCATAGGCAAACTACTACCATAGCATCGAATGGGTACCTGGTAGGATGAAATGGAAATGTGATAACTAACATTTTAGTGCAGGAAAACAGCAGCTTGGGTTGTATTTTCCCCAAGGAGTTGTGGGTAAGTGAATACAAATGTGTCCATTGACCATGGTAATAATTAATATGTAGCACTTTGCTTTTAATAATAATAATAATAATAATAATAATAATAATAATTGTAATCATAATAATAATAATGTGTATTTATATTGCATTAGACTCCATGCACAAGTGCTACACTATTGTTACCCTGGTCGACTATTGGATCAGTGTGCACTCAATACTACCTCAACTCCCTGGGGATCACATTATTAATCTAAATTATTTTTATACAAACTTTATCGTTGTCCTTCCAGTAATACCAATGTCCAGAGTAAGGCAGCCCTGGCTGTAGCAGCGTTTGTGTGTGACGCGGAATCCCGAGCAGAGGTATGACACGTGACATGTGGAAACGTTAACCCTTTTCCTGCTAGAAGCAATCTGAAACACCCTACATATCTTCCAGTCATTTTTTTAATCCACCTGGCCGAAAATTAAATGTCCAAATTAATTTTTGGGGGCTATTCGTATTTTAATAATAGATCACATTGAAATTTAATTAATGTTTTTGAGATTAAAAAGAACATCTCATCGTTCAATATAACAGGAGGTTGATATATTGCACAGCAGTTTTGTTAATTTTCATATTTATCCTTTCCACAACCAGGAATATAACTAGTACTTGTTGAGTTGTATCCCTTCCACTAGGAACTGGTGTCGACCAAATCTTTTCTGTATGCTGGTGATTTTACTGCCGACTCCATGGAAATAAATTTCATATAACGTAATTTTCAAGAAACATTTTACACAGAAAGATGTTTTCCCCACTATGATGGTTACGACATGGATGTGTAGAGTGTATTAGGTTCCCATGGTAATGTTATCCACTGGTACTGTTAGAATATTTTATCCCTCCCAGATTCCTGTCATTTTGAATGCTGGTTAAGTTTGATTACCGGTAATGCTATATTTCTGATATTCAAATACATAAAGACAATCCTTGTACATAATATATATGTCAGGAAGCAAAATTAAAATTGGTCATGTTTTTTGTTGTTGTCAGCTTCGAGATTCTGCAGGAATTGAGCCCCTGATCGTACTGTTGCATTCTGGGAATGATGTGGTACGGAGAAATGCATCGTGGGCCATTACTGTATGTGGAGTAGACGAACCAACTGCCACCGAGATTTGTAAACTAGGGTGAGTGTACACAAGTACAGTAATTATCTATAAATATTTGTAAGATATACATAATTGATCTTTATTTTTTATTTTGAAACTATCAAAATTTATTATCTTGTAAAAGTGTTAAATAGAATCCTTTACATGCTTTTGGTGAATACCAAAGGGTGCTGCCTATCTTCTAACCACTGTATATTTTAAATACAAATAAATATGAACCAAATACTATGTACATTTATTAACTTTAGCACAATTTGGATTCATAAAATATTTACATAATTATTCACATTGACATTTTTACATCCTGTGATTCCAAGTATTCCATCTCTAAAATATCAAATGACTTGAAGTGTCATCACACATTGAACAAAAATGGCTCCCGATTATTTCAGAGGTATGGAAGTCCTTCAGCAGATCCAACTGTCCAGCACTCGGAGCAGTCCGTTCATCGACGCTGCTCTGGAACGGATCCTCGACAGCAACTTGTCTGCTAAATACGCCCTGTCTGGCCACCTAGGTACTGCTGGTTTAAATTAAATAAATCTTAATTAGATTTTTATCTGTTTTCAAGATTATTTTCCTAATTTTGAGACTTGTATATTGTAGGAGGAAACCTGCAACACTCGTATTGCTAAAACATAGAATCTGTAACATGCTTGACATGTGCATTGTGTTGACATCCTAACGGGATATTGATAGCATGCACTGTCTGTACCGTGGCAATGCAGTTGTCATCCTTGGTCTATCAGTACAAATCGTCGCGTATGGGTGAAAGATTCCCGCTGTGACGTAAAACAATAATTCACCCACCCTGTCAGTACTAGCTGGTGCTCGCAGGTTTACTGCAACATTCAGTTCTATGGTTGTTGCAGGTTTTTTCCTTCCCTAAACTGACAAGCCGTGATATAAGTAAAATAATCTTTAAAGTGGCAAGAAACCTCAATTAAAAATAACAAACAAAAAAACATCGAATTTTCAGATTATGGGTAGAATATAGGCATATGAAAGTCCTTTAAGTTTTTATTGGTAGGCCTGATTTTGATTGGGTTATTGTGTATTTTTATCGCAGGTAGCTGCAACTTAATCGAGGACGGCTTCTTTGATGCTGGTCAGATGAAGCCAAGCACCAAGTTCATGTCACTGGAAGACTACTGTAAAGTTGAGATGAATGACAAGAGACCCATACTGCTGATCAACGCCAAACAAGAGTGAGTATCACTCATATACCGGAGCCATCTATGTCATGCATCATGCATTCTATGTATTGTTGTGTCAGTTTTGTACACTTTTGTATTAATTTGGTACCCTGTTGTGTAAATTTAGTACACTGTTGTGTCAAATCTGTACAGTTGTATTAATTTTTTGCATTGTTGTATTAATATTGTGTATTGTTGTATTAATTTAATATATTGTTAACTGTAGTATGCATGCTATATATTGTTGTATTCATTTTGAGTGCTGTTCTATTAATTTCTGTTTTGTTGTGTTCGTTTTATATGTTGTGTTCATATTACTCTTATATTTTACAACCTATCACGTAAATTCAAGGTATATGATGCAAACGTCAGATAGGACTTAAATACAACTTACATGATAATATTACACTTGGATACACCATAAAATACTGACCATTTACATTTTTTATTAACTAAGCATAATCTATTCATAAGATTGGGAAAATGTTCTCCAACTCATGGTTAAAGATAACATATATTATGATACATGACATATTATAAGAGCTGTAATTTTAATTACATAGTAACTAATATATGGCAGGACCACTGACCTTATTTGATAATACATGTACACATATAATCCTTAAGATACAACATACGATATTCAAAGGCATAGTTTAATTACAATGTGGTATGCTTAATCCTATTTTCATTAGCCTTTTCAACTGGTTACATTTATAGTTGCTGGTGAGCATGTTACTAGTATTTTTATTATTACGTGAGTGAATATTTTGTTTAAAAAAATAAGAATTTTTTTTTTCAAATGCGCGTGATTTCATTCCCACAAATAAGTCAATTTTAGCATTTGCGCATAATTTGGGGGTGCGTAATTTAAGTGTTTTACAAATGCGTGATTGTAACGGCCGTGGTAACTAATGTGTGGCAGGACACCTGATCCCGAGCCACCCGTGGAGACTTGTGACCAGGTGGACTCGGAGGCACTAAAGCCAGGACGGCGAGGCTCGTGGAAGTCCATCCTCAAGAACAAGTACTACACACTGGACATAGACATAGAAAATACCTCTGACTTATATAAATAGACACATTAACCCTCCTGTTTAATAATTAACTAGTCCTATTAGCAACAACGATGAAAAGTAAGAGATAACTAGAAACTTATCGCAAATACTTAAATGTAATGTTTACTTTTCGAATCTTTCTCTCTTTTAGATATTGGCTTTCGTTTAGATGTAGACTACATGTAGTCTGAGTGGTGGTTCAGATATCGCTTTGAATTTCCATCTTTGTCTGTGGTTTGCAAACTTGTATTTCTATTTTCTCGTTGTTTGTATATGTTCTACTTGTATCTATTTTGAATACTAAGAGGTTTTCACTTATTGCAGTCCCACGAGATCATTGTAGTTTTTTAGAAAGACAGAAAGCTGCTTTGATGTTGCTGGAGTAGTAGTGAGGTGCTATGGTGATGGTTGGACGACTAGAATGTGTAATTATTATCTAAATCAGTGAGTGACTTAATCAATTCATTACAAAACCTCGGAAGGCAAATGGCATTTCTTTTAAAAAGATTTCTTTAAGAATTTTTGAATTTAGGGTTTAGAGCCTTTTCAAGATGCTTTCACTTATATCATGGCTTGTAAATTAAATACAATATTATATTTTATGTAATAATTACTGTAATTCTCCTACTAATTCAAACTCTTTAATAATTCTAACACCTTAAATCATGCTAATTATTCAACAGAGAATAACTTATTTTCAACCCTAAGAATATTAACATGCACTGCCTTTTTGGTTAAATTGTAATTTTATAATTAATCAAACGCTATCTTCTTTTCTACTTCATATGTGTACTTACTAAGATAATTAATTAAAAAAATTAGTTGTCACTAAATATATTAACACATTATTTTCATTGTTTGTATATAGTTAAAAGATTAAAAAAATTAAAAGCCAACTTTTTCCATGTACACTTAAAGGCATATAATCATGGGTTTGTTTACATATTTCATGGTCAAACATATTTTTACATGAAAGTATGTACATTAGATGTGTATATTGGGTAACCAGCTACATTTTCCACATATCCCACTGGTTTTCAATATTTTCATATTTAAGTATTTTTAAATATGTATAGTTACATAGATTTATTGGTACCAGTAGTTGTGAAAGGTTATTTTGACTATGTTCCAGATATTACAGTACAATACCACTGATTATGCTAGTGCATGTAGTACATTTCTAACTCCAATTCAGTCCAAAACGACAACTTAACCTGTGATAGTATGCCTTTAACAGAAGAATTATGTATGGTTCTATATCTCTAATTCCTTCTGATTGATTGATTTGTTGTTTTACAATACTGCAGGAAAATTCCACCCATTTATACGACGAAATTCCTTCAGAAAGTACATACACGAGAAGCAACATACAAGAAAACATTTTCAGAAACAATATGATATTTATCCTTTTTGCATCTGTGTTTGTCATTACACGATGACATGGTCAAATACTCAGCCGAGTTTCGGTAAACATTATTATCGTCCCGCAGTGGCGCCCTCTGGGAGGTATTGTTTGTTTGAGATTTGAGATATCTACGGTGAGATACCACTGCCAGGGTTTACTGTGCTGTTATTATGATCACTGCATGAAGCAATCGCGCAGCTGTCGACCGTGCAATTTTAAAATCGTCACAATCATATAGGTAGATAAATTAAAATTTGCTAGTGAGGTGGAGTGTTAATCCAATTGCAATCAGTTTTGTTTTTTTTATACCTGGATAAGATGTATCCAGATGGATAACTATTTAGATGAGAATTGTTGTATAGCCTTTTTGTATAGCCTTTTATTCCTTTTCTATGCTTTGAGGAAAAAGGGAAACCTGTCTTTAGTGCTAGTTTCTACATTATTTGATGTGCAATTCAATATTTTGAATTATTATTATTATTTTCTAACTTATCATTTTATTAAACAAGTTATTTTTTTACAGAAATACTCAGATGTGTAATTCAATAATAATAATAATACATTTTAAAAAAAAGGAGTTATATTTGGTACAAATCATCCAATAATTTTCATAGTATTCTGTATGTTTCTCATACCATAGTTTATAGATTTTTCTTTTTTAATAATTTAAATAAATTTGGAATGAATGACATATAACAGTACATATTAAATTGTAATTAAATTGAACAAGTTTATCACTGTGTTTGTGTCACTTTATCAGCAATATGTAGCAGTTGGTATAAGCATACCAGATTGTCAATATATATTTTCTTGCAGACCAACACCCCAGGTTCGCGCGGAGGAATTTGATGCTTCAAACAGGGAGAGCTCCAAGACCAGCGTATCAGGAAAGTCATCGCGAACTGGACGAGACACAAAATCGTAAGTCGAACAATTTATTTAATGATGATAATAATAATAATAATAGTAATAGTACTCATGGTAATAGTATTAATAGTAATAGTAATAATAATAGTAGACAAAATCGTAAGTAAAATTATATTTAATGATGATAATAATAGTAAATAATAGTAATAATAATAATAATAAATGTTGGTACTAATAATCATGGTAATATTAATAATAGTAATAGTAATAATAATAGTAGACACAATTGTAAGTAAAAATCCATTTAATGATAGTAATGACAATAATAATAATAACATTTTTAATAGTAATCATGGTCATAGTAATAGTAGTAATAATAGTAATAATAATAATAGTGTATATATATATTTTTTAAATTGTGGTTTAGAGCCGCTTAATAATAATAGTAATAATAATGTTTGTTTATCAATGTATATAATGCATTAAAATCCATACATGCTTGAAAACATTCTCAAAGTCGTAGATATTATTACCCCTGTAAAAGGAACAGTGTGTGTTCTTATTTCCCCCTCAACTGCCTTGAATAGAAGCCAGGTTTGAGAGTGTGTGAAAATTGATTTATCGTATATATTTAGTTTGTAATTATTTTTTTTGGGTTTCAGAATATAGTACTAGACACAGAGAAGTGTATTCTAAAAACAGTTTCACCAGAAATATTATGCAATATGTCCAAGTTGGTGTTATCTCTCCCTAACATATTTTATTTTTTTACATGTTTATTTTCAAGCTGTATATATCCTAATTAAACCCAGCACCGTCTGTATAAGCAGTCTGCATAAATGTAAACCTCTTAGAAATATCAGTAAAGTGTAACCCAGATGCAATGTCCACTGTACTACAGTCTAACCCAGATGCACTGTCTGTGTTACAGTCGGACCAAGGCACAGCGGGAGCGAGAGGAGAAGCAGAAGGAGGAAGAGATTCAGGCGCAGCTGGCCAAGGAGGCGGAGGTGCAGGCACTGCAGGTGAACCGCCCCTTCACCGCGCCCGCCGACGTCACACTGTGCAAATACGTGGAGGAGGTGGTCGAGAAGATACAGCCCCTGCCGTCCACGCGGGCGCAGGTCATCGCACTGGCTGAGTACGTACATTCATCGGCTTACTATTGGCTTACCATTGATAAGGTAGCCAGACATCATATAATTATAATAATAATGTGAACATTTATGTTTTGCCAAATCTATGCTCAAAGCATGCTCATAGCACATTATTACCCCGGTCAATGGATCTGTGCGCCCTCAATTCCTTCTCAAGGCCCTGTGGAGTATGAAACCCAAGCTGCCATTCAAGGTGCTAATAGGTTATCATTCATTTCCATCTTATCCTTTCGGGTACCCATTCTCTGCTGGGAGTTATGCACACGCAACACGGTAAAAAATATACCAAACTGTTACAACTATTGGATTTTTCAGGTTTGTGGCAGACAAGATGGGTGGGCCGATCGAGAAAGGACAGCTAACAAACTTCAGCTGGGAGCTGCCCCTCAGTCAGGTCAAGTTCGACTTCAAGTCCAATGTCATCCCCATTGGCAAAGTGAAGGCTGGCATCCACATACACAGAGCATTGCTCTTCAAGGTAACACTGGTCGACCATTTTCTTACTCCTCCACTGGTAACGTTGACCAGTGACTTAGTGCTAAGTAATTGCAGTATATCTTCAAGCACTGGCTGATACTGACAACCCAAGGATAATAATTGCACTGCCACATGGCAATTTTCTGCAGATCTTCGGAAATCTGCTGATTTATTTGTCCAGGGGTTGATTTGGTGCTGGCAGCCCCCAGACCCAGGGCGTGTTTTCTGCTGACATCAACGTGCCGGGTTTTACTCCTCGCCAGACCTCAAACATCTCTTCACCCAGGTTCCTGGGCACCTCATCCTATCGT
>JAUTBT010000452.1:0-29546 GCA_032361225.1 Lepetodrilus schrolli | reverse complement strand
GTCTGCTTCTGTTGACGTTTTTCAATGGAGTCCATTTTGATCCTCGTATACACGCGTTATCTATAGTGCGAGCTCGCACGTCCCTGCAGGATGTTGGCTTCCCTCGCTATTATTATTATTATTATTATTATCATTAGTATTATCATCATTATTATCATCATCATCATCATCATCATTATTATTATTATAAATACCAAATATATAATGCCATTTTCGTAATTTTTCATAAATATTACTACATTCTGCATGTCAACATACGTTTACTTGTATTATAGATATAGTTACAAAGATACTCGTTCAAAACAAATTGACATAGAAAATAATGTGAAATACATCGTACACTAGTTTAGGTGAATCACTGAACTCGACAACCAAGAAGACCTTTCTACATTTCTTCAACTCAAACGTTAACTTTCCAAGGCAATTTTGATCTATTGCTCTACATATACCAGCCTCGTGAACATCCAAGTTAGGTGTCCTGACACAGGTTACCTCCAGGACAGCCGAGACGAAGGGAAATTGTCTTACCAAGATCCTAGGTAGAAATGTACCACGGGTCTTTAAGAACTTTTTGCTGTGAGATCTGTGAGAACTAGCCTACCTCAGTGTCTTTTGGATGCATCATTCAGTATATTGGACGATAGGCCTAATGACAGGATTTGATGAACTGTCACACTCAGGAACTAAGCCATCATTATTGGTATGGCAGTAGCCAACTGCAGTTGGTGCTACGAATGTTGCGGGTTTCTTCCTGCACTAAACTAACAAGCCGTGAGATAAGTGAAATAGTTGTGAAAGTCAATTCAACAGAAGACCGACCATATGGGATGATACCATCCCCATAGCTTCCTCGAGGTTTCTTCGATAAACGGCATTCCCATAAATGAAAAGTAGGGGAGGGGGCCCTATATTGGGCATGTTGTGTCTAAGCATACCGTTAAATGCATTGAACATTGATTGCATATGGTACCGGAGATGAAAAAGAAGAAATGACAACAAATAAAAATTGCCCGAAAGCATCAATATTTATTGAAATTTGGGCCATTCATGTGCTCAAATTGGGCATAGAAACAATGAATATAAAAATTATAGAAGTTGCGACATAGGTACATCTATGTTGTTTTCTTTAGTTTAGTACGTCTTAGTTATCTTTAGTTTAAATATAATAATAATAAAAAATATATTTTACAAACGAAAATGACACCAGCACCAATTGGATCCTATCTGCACATTAATGAATGAAAGGAGATGAAACGTTGTTGAACTTGTAATGACAAATAATAACTCAACGATCATACAACAATCATTAATATGTGTTTCATATCATATGAGTTATTCGATACTTAGTGCTACATATTCACAATAGGGAAAAGTAATTTTTTATAGATTTTACTCGATTAAGTAATTTCTTCCGTTGTTTTATGTTTACTTCGTCATCAGGACGTCAGACTGATCATTCCGGTGTAGCGATGGAAAGATAGTCCTTGTAAAAAGGCCTAAAGGAGGGGTGGTTCAATATAGGACCATGCCCAATATAGGGCCCCCTCCCCATGTCATCGATACACAGAATGATCGGAAGGGTGTGTGTGTGTGTGTGTGTGTGTGTGTGTGTGTGTGTGCGTGCGTGCGTGCGTGCGCATCTTTGTGTCTTTAATGTGTCTTTGCCGATCATTCTATATATCAATAGGCATGTCTTTCACTGGAAGAAAAAGGATTCATTGATTTCTCAATCTTTTACAGCTAATAACAATAATAATAATAATATTCACTTGCATTGTTATTACCCTTGTTAATATTTCCATCTCATCGTATCGGGTATCGTTTCCTGTTTTTACTATTGCATGTTTGTAATGATCAATTTCAAGACATATTTATCATGTATGCACATTGTGATTTGTGGGTAATATGGTAATGATTTCGTGACATTGAAACCAAAAACAGCAACAATGAAATTAATATAGTGGAAATGCTAAAAACACTGATAAAGCGCCACTGCATATGCTGGGGATGGAATATTACCAGAATCTACTGGGGTTTGGGTCCGTTTTCACGAAAACATAAAGCAAACTCGGCTCTGCAACCTGTGTCATTTATTAATTGAAACAAACATGGGCTCTATTTAAATTAACACGACTATAGATCTGCCTCAACAAATCACACATTCTTGAAGGTCAGTAATATTACACGAAGCGCCATAAAATATTTGTATTCATGGAGGGAAATGCGAGAGAGGATTATTCAGTTATCAAGATGACCTCTGCCACATTAGACTATCCTATATGTGCGAATATTGCATAAGATTAATTCAGAATCAATATGCGGTAGATTGTTATTACATTATAATTAACCACAATGCAATCGTCTTGTATTTATTAATAAACTATCTCATAAACTATATAGCCTATCTGTACATATATTTATGTGCCTTGGTACGAATTTACATTAATTTCATACAGTTCCTGAAAACGTCCACACACCTACATGTATTGGTTTGTCTGTTGTTGTTTTGTTGTATGTTTTTTGTGTGTGTTTTTTTGTTGTTTTGCTCGTTCTCCAAAAAACAATACTCTACAGTTATGGCATTTGTATAACTCTTTTATTTTGCTAATATATATTTTTACTGCTTAATAGATCTGCAAACACATATGTATCTCAATGTAAATTGTTGTAATCTGTATGTATCCAATATTCACTTGTATCTGTAAATGGTCTGCTTGGTAAACATTCCTCGTGCAAACATCTCACAGGCATAAACACTGTAGAATTAGGTCGCCGTGACCCTGCGGAGGAATTTGGGTTCCGGCTATATTTGTTACGTAACAATTTGCGGCGGATATAAAAGACATCTATAGCAGCTATAGCACTATGTAACAATTAAATCTTATTAGTAGATCATGTCGAAAGTCTTTCGAACACTTTGCAGCACCATAGCCACGCTGGCAGACGAGAAATAGTATATACGAGGAGAACTACTTTGACCTAGGTCAGCGGACGTGTACGTAAAGAGTTAGAAATTCGTTCACGAGATGGCGATTGCCGTCGAGAGAAGGCTGTCAAGTTCACGGTAGTTGTGAAAGTTGGCGCTGTCATTGCGCACTGCAAGCCGTCGTACGTAAGTATAATCTGTCGTGTGTATATATAGTTCTAACGCGGAAGCATTGTCAAGACCCCAGATCACGCGCATCTGTCGTTTGTAGTTCTGGTCCGCGGACGCGAACAGAGCTGGGCCACGTCTTCCCCAATGCCCCAGTAACATGCTCATAGTTTAATTTAGCAGTAGACTATTTCCCTTCATCACAGGTGTCTCAGGCCTGGCTCTGAATGTTATACATGTTATATGTATTATGTACAATTGAATACTATTGATTAGCAATTACCATTAATTGGGCGATCTCAAACGAAAGGGAACAAATGGAATCCACAAATGGAATCCACAATTTATTTGTTTACGTTCTGTAACCACCACAGTGTTGTAGTTCTCCGAATAAAACATTTACATTGTGTGTTTGATGGCATTTGTTATTTATCTTGTAGTCATTCATATGGATCATTTTACATGTTTGGTGACCTGTCACTGCTGAAAAGTAAATATTCCACATTTTATATGTTAACCAGTTGTTAACTCACATTTTGATATTGTTCTTATATGATCTTATATGTTACTCATGTTAGTTACTAGATGTGGGCATTGTCATCTATTATGTACAAATGTCAGAAACAATAATAATAGTAATATGTATACAATTTGTCATTTTTATAATGCACCAAATTTATACTAAAAAAGTCATCACATCACGTATGGGTGAAATATTCCCGCTGCCACGTAAAGCATTAATTCAATCGATCAATGCTCGAAAGGATGCTTCAAAACCTGGCAAATATGACATTTCAATGTCAGAATATCAGTATGCGATCTGGCCAATGTAAAAATGATATTGTATAATGCATGACATTGGGAAAAACAGCAAGTTCAGAAAAATCAAACAAATTCGCGTCTTGGGGGATGCAGCATCAATGTTTGTGAAAGTTACCTTTCTGAGGAGATCATGATTTAGATGGACATTGAGTGGCAATGCAGTTATCATCCTTGGTCAGTCAGTACCAATTGGTGCATGCAGGTTTACTGCAACAGACAGTGCTACAGATGTTGCCGGTTTCCTCCTGCCCTAAAACTGACAAGCCGTGATATAAATTAAAGAATACTAAAAACAATTTAAAACTCCCAATTAAACAAGTGTTTAAAAAAATAGCATAACACCACACATTTTCATTCTATGTCGGGTGGGGCAGGAACAAATCCTAGATACTCTTTTTTTCAGCGCAGAGAAAACCCTGAACTTGCCCAATATAGGAATAATAACTGATATTGTGCTTGCCCAAATGCTCTAGTACCAATTTTCTATTACATACACGAGACTTAAACACAACAATAGTTGACTGTAGTTGGTTGCTATTGAAATAAACAAAGGCATGCAAACTTTTGATGAGAGTTGATGAAGCCATTATCATACTCGTTATTGTGTTTAATTAATGCTGACTTGCAATTGCTTCAACCTCTATCACTTCCTTCAGTAATTAACCAATGTAGGTAACATCTGTTATTAGTTATTCATAGCAGAATGCCATTAAATAGAACCTTTCAGATAGTTCATCAAAAATGTGGTAAAAACAAATGAGACTGTTATCACTGTTTGGTATAAATTTGATTGTGGTGTCAACATGGTCAAGATAATTTTTGCAAGAGGTCAGCAGTTACTAATCGGATTATCACAAGTCATATTCTGATACAACTTTCTTTCCACGATAAGTTTGAATTTGATTCAAATATTTTTAAGATATAGACTTTTTTTTTTCCTATTTAATTACATCTACAATCATACCCTCTATCGATCATTACACATGTAATCTTTGACTTCGCATTTTTTGTGTAGAGACTCCTCATACCAACCTTCACTTTCTGTATGAGGAATGAAACATTGTATACCCTATTTGGTAGATTATCTCAGTAAATACTTTATAGCATCAGAAAACAAAACAAAAATCCTTTGTTTTCTTCTTTGTACTATGCAAAATACAAAATTCAGATATTTTTTTTTCATAATTGAATGAAAAATCGTTTCTGTAACTGTTACCAATTATTGTGAGTGAATATTATCATGATTATTTTACGCAGAGGCGAGGTTAGGATAACAGCACAGCAGTGTAGACTATTCCAGCATGTGATGTGAAGAAGTGCATCATCATGTGCAAAGTGTGCCTTTCCCGTCATTTAATGCCGAACTATGGCTGATTTTGTGGAAATTGTACTTGCCATTGACTTGGAAAGGTCAATAATACATATTGTATAATCATGTTTGTGGACAAATTTATGTAGATAATTTTGTTGCTAAATTATGTTTTATACTAAGGTGATAAAATAATGTACCATATGTAATATAATAGTATACAACGTATAGTTTAAACAATAAATATGCATATGGCAGTCTCTGTTGTAATTATATTAATATATAATATAATTTAATATTGGAGTAATTTACCACACACATACACATGTATATATATATTATGACATTTCTTATGTGGTATATCTTTATATAATTATTACAGTATATTTCATAAGATTGAGAGATGGCTCACTGACCAAGTGACCAAGATTTCCACTCTGTAATGTTATTGATTGCTTGATAATAAGCATTAGCAAGCTGTGATTTAATGTGCTCATAGATGGATAGTATTTCATAATTATGTCTGTGTGAAGTTATGGTCAAGGACAAATACATAATATATACCTAATTGTATGGGATGATACATAGATAATTCAATGATAATTTCCCTATTTTCAAATGATAATTTTCCTATTTTCAATGTTGTGCTTAGAATTCATGGCTAATATTGTTTATCTGCACATTTACAGCAACTCTCTCAGACAATATAAAGAATGGTTTCTCTAATGGCGACACTAGGGAGAAGTCATTGGAGTACTGTAAATTAAGCACTTGAATGTTTCGTACTATAAGAATGATCTTGCTGCAGATAAATTTGAATTTAAAAAAAAAAAATTCATTGTCCCTCTGAAAACAAAATAAACATAGTTTTCAAACACAGAATTCCCTTTGTTATATGAATAGTAGGAACATGAAATTTCAACAAAGTAATATATATATATATATATATATATATATATATATACAATTTACAATTTACAAAAGGTAAAATATCCATGAGAGAATTGCTTTAAAAGCATACAATCACAGATTTAGTTGTTGTTTTGGACCGAATTGGAGGTAAAAATACAAAGTACATGCACTTAGCATACATATAATCGCTTTTGTACCTCCAAATATCTTTTCATCTATGTAGGATAGGTAATATTCTTTTGCAGGTTACATTACCACCCAAATAATGTACAGTAATATCTTAATTTCCTATAATCTAATAGACTAAGGCAGATACAATATCTCTAATCATTGAACACAGTCAAAATAACCGTTCACGACCACTGCTATAATATACGTATTATATGAAAATATGAAAATATTGAAAACCAGTGGGATATGTGGAAAATGTAGCTGGTTTCCCAATATACTTGTTTAGAGACATCAAATGTACATACTTGCATGTAAAAATATGTTTTACCATGAAATATATAAACATATATAAACAAACAGTTGTTTTGTACTGGATTTTAGCAAACAAAATGCAACATGCATAAACTTAAGAAATTCATCACTTTTCTACCTTCTAAAATCTGTTAACAATCTATTTGGTATAAATGTAAAATTCTTGTCACTTAATGGTACAACAGTTCAATTAGTACTGAAATTGAAAGTTGCAGTATTACAGAAAATGTAAATTACAGTATTAGAATTGGAAATTACAGCAATAAACTAATTTTTTTTTAAAAAAAAGGTACAACAGTACAGAAATTGGATATTACAAATTACAAAGGCAGTACTGAAATTAGAAGTTGGAATTGGAAATAGAGCAGTACTGTTATTATTAGTACTGAAATTGAAAATTATGGCAATATTGAAATTAGGAGATATACCAGTGCAGACATTGGAAATTATGGCAATATTGAAATTAGGAGATACAGCAGTGCAGGCATTGGAAATTATGGCAATATTGAAATTAGGAGATACAGCAGTGCAGACATTGGAAATTGCAGCCGTATTGAATATTTGAAATTACAGCAGTACTTCACTTTGAAGGTAATACCATTTGGTCAGTGTAAATAGAAAACTATGTGTTCCCCATCAGGTAATAGTCTGATTGGTCAGTGTGAATAGAAAACTATGTGTTCCCCATCAGGTAATACCATTTGGTCCTTGCACATGATATGAATGCTCATGTTTGCAAGACTACTAATATGGTTTGGTCTTTAGGGAATCAAGCTATTTAGACTTGACCAATAGGGGTCAGAGTGACACGCATATCACTGGTTTTTTTCCGAACAACAAATACGAAAATAATGAGTTTGAAGTGACCTTGAGGAGGTATCTTCTCCTAGTGAAGATCGGTTCCATCTACTGGGGTGGTTGGGGGTTGAGAGTGGGATGAAGACAGGTTGCAATGTATATCTCAATGTATGTTGGTGTTGGTCTTAATATATGTAGCACATTTATTGTTTTTTTAACTCCTTACACAACTCTTACAATATTAGTGGCACAACTCAGCAAATCTCAATATTTAATTACCTTCAGTTGCTGACAATGCAGAAAGTAATGATCCTGTATATGGAAGTGATAAAATAAATGTGGGGAAACAGTCTGATGTAAAATAACGTATGTATTCATTAACAATTTGAATTCAAAATAAAGTGTAGTTTTGTGTATTCATGTCTATTTAGATCTTGCAAATATTGTGAATGTTGTTCAAATATTTTCAGTGATATAGATGAGAACATTTTGTCAGTAAATAATAATAATAATAATAGTGCATTTCTAATGCGCTGGAAAAAAAAAAAGCTAAGCATTTATGTCAGTGTTTTATTTCCTACTCTGGGATCCTAACAGTGTGGGCTCCCCTCTACAAAATGCTATAACTAAGACAACCGTTATAGCCTCCAATACACAGGTTAACTTAGAGTTGCACCATTTCGTGCAACAGATCCCTGGTGTCATTCGGCCAAGAGGAACAGGGAAAGACATAAATACTCTTCGCTGTGAGCAAGGGGACATGTCTGGGCATTGCAACGAGGGTATGATTCACATGTGATAAATGAACACTGATATGTCAGTGTTAAGAGGCAGGCTCACAGCTGACAATACAATGGACACTAGAGTGGGTTATAGAGAGCAGTCATGCAAGCAGACTTGACCAAACCAGAACAGTAGGCCATCAACGCAAAGTAATGTTAGCATGAGATCACCGCGCCAGGAGCGCCACTCGTGAAGCAAGCAGAAACATTTCATTGGCTGTGTGTCGTTTATTAATCTATTAAAGCCCATGGTTGAAATATTCCCGCTGCGACGTAAAACAATAACAATAATAATAATAATAATAAAAGCATTAAGGCAGGTAAAAACGGCATCTTCCATTAACCCTTTACCTATTAGAGTGACCTGGCTACGTAAAGCCTGGCGACGTCGTAGGGCTTACCTCCTTCTGTAGCTGCATCATTTTTAGCACTTGCACACATACTACTAAACAGCACACTAGTAGTTACTCCAAATGTATATCATGCAAATGCGAAATGGTGAATATTTGGGGGGGGGGGGATTTATAACCGATCTATCGGTCATTGGGTCTTAAAGGGTTAATATCAAAACATAATCCACTTGGTAATTGGTCAGTTACATCAGTTTCAAAGTGGGTCGGTATAACATGATACTTTTTTTTCTCTCACTGGATCAAATGTGAGTGAATGTACAAGTATATTATCTGTGGCTTGTCCTTGAACCACTAGCTTGGATTCAGTCCATAGTGAAGTACTTGTTCCATATTAAATATTGTCGCTGTGATAAACTCTGAACATGTGCCACAAATAGGTAATTCAGCTGTCTGACATTTCAAAACTATAGAAGCTGGACAAGTTATACGTTGTGTTCTCAATTCAGCCATGTCTGCAGTTACAGAACTAATGAAGCTGAAGGTATTACCAAAGACTTTGAGTACGATTTCACACTCAAGCTCAAATTTTATATGGGAATTTGTGAACAAATATTTGAGTTGAGCATGAAATTGTACTCACAAATATTTGTGATATCGGAGTCTGGTTCTGCATTGACATACCATAGGACCTTGCACTGTGTTAAATTGGACTCTATCTACAATTTGAGACCACGTTTTGTTCTAATATCAGTGTAATATTAAAAAACACTATTAAAAAAACATGAAGCACCATGAAAAACCTATTATTATTGTGAAAAGTTTAAGTATGTGTTGATAAATAATTAAGAAGCAAAATATCATAGTTAATTTTTTAGATTTCAAAGTTTACCGAATCTTCTCGTTGAAGACCAGTTCCTTATGCTGGGAATGTCTGGATGCTTTGTCTGTATACATGATGTGAAGTTATCAAACTACATTTTACAGAAACCATGCATGGTTGCTGTGAGTTCTCATCCCACCAGATATAGGTCACTGCAATCCCAACCAAGGCAATTGGACACACTTCTAAATAATACTCTTTTCAACTGCATCTCGGGGCAAAATTTTGTGCTTAAACTTAATTGGTGGTTGAGCCATTAAATTTTCAAGATTTTTACGAAACAGAAATAAAAATGTACTTCTCAGATTTTACCGTAAGTTGGGGAGGAATTAAAAACAGTTAGCCATCTTTGGACTTCTAACCATTGAAATTTATAGGCTTCAAGAATAGGCATAACCTATGATATGGTCTGGTTGTGCAGACCGGAAATTGTTGAAGTGCTTCTTTGGTATGTAGTCTTGCACTAATTTAGGCTGCAGTCTGGTTGTGCAGATAGCACATTATTGAAGTATTTCTTTGGTAGGTGGGGTGGGTGGTAGCGCAATGGTGGAATGTTTGGACTTCGGAATCAAAGGCCCTGGTTTAAATCCCCAGGATCCCGACATCAATGTTCGCGAAAGTTAGCTTTCTGACGCAATATTGATAGGATGTGCTGTCTGTAGAGTGGCAATGCAGTCATCATCCTTGGTCTGTCGGTACCAGCTGGTGCTCACAGGTTTACTGCAGCATTTAGCGCTACAGATGTTGCAGGTTTCCTCCTGCCCTAAACTGACAAGCCGTGGTATAAGTGAAACAATCTTGAAAGAGGCTCTAAACCCCAATTATTCATTCTACACTAGGCTACGGTCTGGTTGTGCGGACAGGCCATTGCTGGAATGAATGGGATGGCATTTGTCATGTCACTCGTACATGTTAGGTATGTCGAACCTTTACTTGTACATGTAGGCATTCTTTGCTAGTACACATGTATTCATGTATGGCTTACTCACAATTCCCTGCATATACACAGGATCTTCATTATGCATTTTTGAAGACTTATAACAATCACATACTTTGTTAATGTGAATTGGACCAGTCATCACCATGGGTGAACGATTCTTGCTGCGACATAAAGGAATAAATCACTTACTCGCTATAAATTAGAATTATTATTCAGTCATGTTAATTTGGGAATATGTAATAAATACAAAAAAATCATTCTTATTCGCCATCTAACCATATTAAAATATGGCTATGAAAAGATAAACATTTTCAATTTCCCCTTACATGTATTTATGTATTTCATGGATCCCGGGAGTTTTCAAATAAATATTGTATGTAAAAAGAAGGCATGTATGGTATTTTTTTTAAAACCCTGCTTTTTAACATCTCGGTCATTTTACAATTTTGTGAAAACAAGTTCATCCCTTCCAACATGTCTAGCAACTGTCATAATCCGCCAAGCTTACTAAGAATATGTTGTGTCACAACTGATATGCCGACTATTGTGACGGCCATTAATCAGCATCTCAGAGAATGTCACAGACAGAGCAACACCTCCATTACAGGATTTAAGTCAATGAAGATTCATAATTGTATCAGATGCCTGATTTGAATCTATATGAGTGATTATTCCCGGAGATCCTATTTGTCAGATGGGTTCCACTGGAACAGGCATCAATATTCATCGAGTTCCTTCATCTGGACCAGCTCAGCATATCCTGTACTGAAGGCTGGGCACAGTCTCTTTGTTTATCTCGGGGAGTCACTCAATAAGCTCTCAACAATATTGTATTATTTGCACTAGCTGCTACAGCTGGACTGGTTTTGTTTCTCAGGTGCTCATATGGAGCGTGTAGGAAATGCATGCAGTTTGATTCATGTCACAATAAGTAATAATCAATATATCTTTATGATGTTCTTGTTGTAGATAGGATATAAATTAGTTATCGTAAAGGCCACATTTAACTTGTTTGTATGCGGAAATATTTTTGTATCGTTGATCTACTTTGATTGAAATGTAAATTATTCATGTAGCGTTACGACATAAACATGAATATTCTATAAGCACTTGTGTCCCTAGTCATTTGCTAGTGAATTGCTTTAACTTTTCTTTCTGGAATGTCAACCCAACTGAGCATTGCAAAAATGCATGCCATGTAAAGTAATATCCAATAAAATACATAACGTTGGCCATGTTGAAATTTCTGTCTGTACTGTCGTTGTTTTTATTGATTATTAGTCATTCCTGACGACTACTTGTCAAACTGGACGTGTCGCTGGTATATACGTGTGCGTAGCGTCAACAGAGTGGAACATGACACATCGATTCATATCTTCAGGTGGTCAGTTTCAACATCATGCACCACTGCCTCTGCAAGAAATATGTATTGTGCGTAGATTTAAGCATGTTCAATCTCATTAGTCTATTTCAACATTGCCGTGCAGTATTCACTGTATTAATGTTTCTTTGATCTTGGGTGGATTACGTTAAATGGGTGGTAAAGTAGGGCTGCGATAGTTGGTCTGTTAACACGATATTAACACGGTCTATGATCATTAGCAAAGAATTGTCTGTCTCCTAGAAGCGAGATCATGCAGACGATTTCAGGAAATACGTTGTAGCAGTGTCAGTATTTTAATGTATTGCGAGATTACTTTATCTTGTCAGATTACTTTAACTTGTCCCGTCTGACAAATCTTTGCTATTTTTGTGGAGTGTTTTCTAGCTTGGTTTTGAAGGGCAGCTTTAACCATGGTAAATACTTGATGGGTGTCCATGTGATCATTGCCTACTCACCTTGGAGGTAATGTTTGTTGTGGAATGTCCAGCAGAGGGTGTGGCCAGAGTGGTGGTGACCACTAAGTAACCCCTGACCTTACTACTGCTTTCACCTTAAATGTCCATCTGACTTGGGTATGACAAAATCTATGGTTCTATGTAAATCGTATTTTCCTTGGTAACGTTCCATTGCAATTTACACAAGCAAGCATTTCTTTTATTAAATACGTTGTTAAAATGTGGTTTATACAAACAAGCAAATCTTGTATTAAAATGTGCGGAGTTGTGGTGCAAAATTATCAGAAACAAAGGCATTTTTATTAAGTGTTTATTTGCGTTGTGGTTGATGCATATCCACTAAACACAGGATCAGTGAAATCATTAAGCTTCTTGAAGGCATTGGCCCATAGACGCTCCTAGGACTAATTTCAGTTAATACTGTAGCATATGTAAAACGAGCTAGCCAAGACGGCTTCTCCAGGATTGGTTGAAACTTCCAGCAGTTACTTATTTATCGTTTAACAGTGCTTATTTTATTTAAGTAATATTGTAATTAATTTGTTATTAAATAGGAATAGTTCTGTCTAATACAAAATATTTACAATCTCCATGCTGGAGACAATTGGAGTTGTCCTAAAGGGGCAGTGCCTATACCTAATCCAACAGATAGAGGGCAGTAGGCCTAATCCATGATCAACTGTAATTGTCCATTGTACTATCTCACACACACACACACACACACACACACACACACACACACACACACACACACACATGCACACATACACACACACACAATCCAATAACCCAGAACAGTTGATTGATGGTGTCAACCTTTTTAGCTCACATCAGCATTAGCTGACATGTCCATGAACTTTTGTACGACTGCTAGTAAGATTGAGCGAAAACTAGGTGTAATCATGCATTCATGGATACATAGCTAGGGCTACTCAAGGCTCTTACCTTTGCGTTTATTTTTACACAATTTTACATAATACTTTCAATGATTTTACCAATGTCCTTTATATTGGTGAGACAACGACTAATTATTTTCAATATGTTTGGAACATTACTTTTGTTTTTGGACAGATAATTTATAGGTCTAACATTCAATGCAAATAAGATTTGTTATACATCAATATATGGTTAGGTTTTACAGAACATAAGATTCATGGCAGCTCAGTCTGTGATGTCCATTATGTGTTTTCTTTTCATCATTCAACCCAATAATGAACATTTTATTTGTTCCTAGACATAAATTAAGATTGTATATCATTAATTGAAATTATATACTGTCAGACATTTCAATTATGCGCAAATGAAGCGCATACCGGTATGCTAAAATTGACGGATGTGCGGGAATTAAATTATACTAATTTCTATGTGATATCATCATGGTGATATTCACTTATCAGTCTGGGTGATAATTTCACTTTGGCCACAAAAAAAGAGGGAATTAGTAGCATACACCATGTAAACACCAAGTAAATAATTGCAGTCATTATCTGATGAAAAGGGTTTCACTCTTTATCACGTTTATAGCATGGGAACTAGATGGGTTCTAGTTGGCTGGGGAGTTTAGTGTTGCAGGAGAACAAGCTCAAGGCTGGGAAGGAACTCAATAGGGGTCACCTTGCCTGAAAAGGCTGGAGTGACCCCAAAAGCTTCCAGTCTTCGGACAACGGAAATGAACGCTGGTATTTTCCGAGCGAAACAATGACTTTTTTGACCATGGCATTGTTATTGAAATTGTAGAGTAAGACCATGTCCAGCTGCTAAGAAATTGACTAAGGATTATGATTGGTTGGAATCTAGGTCAAAGCCAGAGCGGAGTGGAATGAGCATGGTTTCACATGCCATATTTGGTTGATTGTCCTGATGACTAATGCATGTCCACATGTGAAGAAACAGCATGTGTGCTTTTAAAGGAATACTTTGAATATTAAATAGATTCTCGCTGTGTTTCTTTGGTCTCTTGTAGGAAGTGGTGTCTAATGATAAATGCAAGGTAGAAGTTGCCTAGTTTATTTTCTCTGGATATCAATGGCAGAATATCAACATCTTAAAAACAAATATATGAATCTTTTTGTTGAAATTTAAATATTGTATCCAACTCTCAATTTGAACATATACTAAATAGTTATTCCTCCTGCCATAAACTGACAAGCTGTGATATTAGTGAAAGAATCTTGAAAGCGGCTCTATACCCCAATTTAAAAAATAAAATTAATGTCTATCCATATTATATAATAGTCAATGAGTAAATTTATATATGCTACATAATACAAGTTTTATCTATCATTAATGGATGTGAAATAGCTTGATTCAGTCATGCTACCAATTAAGAAAATATTAAATCATCGATATTTATATAATAATTAATGGAACAAAATTATTAGTATTACCAAAATTGAGTATTGCTCAATGGTGGGGAAATAGTGTTGGTGCAAAATATAGATTATAGTAATATTGTAGGTTTGTTTTTTTGTATATGCTAAAACATCTATTGTATATGGCCAGTACCAATCTTCATCATTAACGGCTTCATGAGATATACCTGCAAAAGCAATCTCTTTTTGCGGTTCTGAAGAACCCTTATTTAACACAAAATATGCATCCACAATCAGGGCTTATAGTGCTACATAAAAGACTTCAATGCAATTGTGATTCTAAGATGTGGAAAGGAAGCTTCATTTGCATGCTTATTGAGTGTTTGTCATAATGAGGCTGTTACACATTTCAGTCTAGCACTTTTGGTAATCTGCTCTTGTGTAAACAACATGCTGTAAGAATGGAGAGACATGGCCTATCCCCTCCACAAAGTTGGATCACTTTATTACCCAATTGGCGATATCTAATGGGGGCAGTTCACTAAATGTTATTCTCAACGCTTACAGTGCGTGTGTCCGTGGCTGAAGACTTGGGCCCTGCGGGGTATAGCTTATCCCCCCCTGGATCCTGATCTTGACCTAGCCCAAGGCATGTGAGCAGACTTGGAGGTCACAGGGCAGTGAGGTAGCTGTGGTTATGTAATTTTTTTCCTTGCTCCACAGGGAGAGGAGAGAGAAGCACGGTCAACGGCCATTGCCCAACCAGGATCTAAGCCGCTGTAGCAGTCCATAGCAGTCCAGCATGCTCCAGAGCTCCACACAGTGATAACTACAGGTAGGTCGGGTTTATTTTTTCTGACCCCCCCCATATGTCTTGGGACAGGGTTTTAGACAGGACATCCAAGATTGTTTAGAGTTGATACACAGATGTTTGAAAGTTGCTAACGGACAGTGAATTGTCAGGCTTTATTTTGTTTGAATTGGAATTCGCAGAGTTTTGCTTTCATTCACGGTTGGAGTGACAACACTTTCAAGTTTGGTCAGCTAAATGTTTCATATGTTCTTTATTGGTGTGCATATGTTTATTGGGAGACATTTGATTTGTCTTGTAGAATGATGGTGAGTCTTGAAAATAATGATGACAATAATTTTTATTCAACGATTGACCATTTGTCATTCTCTCTTTCTCTCTCTTTCTTCTTTGGCATTTAAATTTAAGACAATTCCCTTTAAATTATGGCAATGATAATTACTGACTACTAATACAATCATGGAATGTTGCTTAATGTTAATAGGTACTTTATTGCATGCTGACAAATGTTCGTTCCAATATATCTGTTTACTATATTACATTGGACAAAGTGACTTATGAGCTTATTGTGAGACATTAATTCCATGTGTCTTGTTTGAGTCGACCTTCAGACCAGATTAGTGGGATATCCTCTGAGTGTCAATACATATTAAGATGGTAGATTAAACAGCTGGTGTACAACATGTGCAGGGATTGTGTTTTTATATCTAACTGTTCTCCACGGGTGATCTTGTAGGCGGTTTGAGTGACTGGTTGTTAACCATGATGGAAAGTTGTGTATATGACAGTATAATGTATGTAGATGCTCTACCTCAAAGAGTATCTGTTTTGTTTAGTTTATTCAGATAGTGAAGTTGTGATACACTAGATGCATGAAACAAGATGAAACTAAAGTATTTATTATTTTTATTATTTATATTTGCATTTACACACAATATCGACCAATATGGATGTTTATTCAATTCCCCATTTAAAACTAAATAAGTGCAATACAGGGGTCCATTTTGTCTCCATCACTGTTAGAAAGTTTTTTTTATTCTTCTGGAAACATTGGAAATACCGATTTCATAAGAAGATCATAGGTTCATCATTCAGTACCAGTGTATCAGGTAAGTCTACACGGTCCTCAGTTGTTTGGACAGGATGCACATAGCTGACACCGTGTTGAAAGAGGACAGACGATGACAATAGCAATGACATTGGTGATGACAATGACAAGACGATGAATCCCCAGCAGTGCCAGTGAACCGCTAGTGGAGTATCCTGTTTGCTGTTTGCAGTCGGCGATATCCGGTAAACCTTGTAGTTCTCGGTCAGTAACAGGAAATAGCAAGCAGCTGGATCGTGATTACCAGTGGAAGAGGATTACTGAGAAGATGATGCCTGTATAGGAACTGGATGTGTTAATCATTGGTCAAGTGGTATCAGGATACTGTTAAAGATGCAGCCTTGGATGTGTGTGATGTCAAAGACTTGTAAGCCGTCTCTGGAAGCTTGGTGTCCCTAAAGCATTTGGTAGTGGGATGCTGAACAGCTTAACTGTCCTCAGATAGACGTCCCGGAGGAAGTCACAATATTTACTGGAGTATGAGTCATGGTTGAGATGCACTCTCACATGGGTATATCCTTTCAGTTGTCATTGCAGTCTTGTGTTGTCAGTCGAGGAGACTGTGTACTGGTGTCCATGGACTTGTTTTGGTGTAAAACCAAGGACTGTTAGCGTTGGTAGTGTTACTAATCGGACACTCGTGCACAGTACGAGAAGGATATTGGACAACTTGTTGGGCTTCTCTTGACGGGACTAATCAGGAGATGTATTGTCTGGACTGGGGCTTCTTGTCATTCAGAATTGTCAGGTGTGTGGACAGATGTCTTAGAGAGATGAGGAACAGGAAGTGGAGTAGAAGCTAATCTGTCCACTGTCATCCACCTGTGAATAGATAAAAGGAAATCGTTGCTATTTAATCTGAAATTCATATTTCACAATGTTCACTAATATATCTCGTCAACACATTTATTGGCTATAAAATGTTGGAAGTATTTAAAGATGGGTAAGGATGATAGAAGTCTCACAGTTTTCTGCATGGAACCATTAACATCTATCGATTTTTCTCGTTGGAAGTTGCATATGTAATTTGAAATGAGCTGGGTTTAATTCTTGAATTATTTTGAATGCCAGAAACTATTTCCCTAAGGCAAGTGCCGTCATGCCAACAGTAATAAGAATATCTCGAGAAGTCTTATTTCATCAAGCTCTTGTACATATCCTGCCAGTGAGTTTTAACATGAAAATAATAGCACTGCAGATGGGTAACATGTCACCAATATTTTCACATGCATGTAGGAATGTTAGGCTTATCAGTCTAATACATTTAACATCTATTCTTAATAGGAAAAGCCACAGTGATGTAAGAGTTTTGGTCATTCTTACGTGCTTCTTGTAAGTACAAGCAACCTTATGGAATAGGAAATGCACTCCTGTACTTAAGGGAGGAGTGCCATGACACAGACTTTTCTTTTCAATTTCAAAATGATTGACTCAAGGTTGGCTGGAAGCAGCATTGGTGCATGGAGTGATTGGTGGTAATTGAAAAAAACAACTTGCATGTCATGTGAGAAATGTGTGTACACTTGGAGAGCACTATGGACAGTGTTGTCACACAATGCTGGGTCGAGGGACAGAGCAAACAGTGGATGGACAGCACGTACTTTGGGACATGTCTGGACAACTGATCTTAGGCAGCACATCTCTTCTAAACTGACCACTGACAAGTTTACTTAAAGGAAACCTACCCTGGTGTACTCCACAGATGTGTACACTAGACTATAAATCACCTTACAGTGTTGACTTTATCTGCATGTTGGTTTCTATAACATGCATACCAAATGGTCCTGTTTGCTACATGTAATTGGTGTTTGCGGGTTGCCTAGGCTAGGGGTGGTTTGTGGAATGGGTCCACTTGACCAAGCTCCAGGTGGACAGAGGTCAAAAGCTCTAGCCAGTACAGCAGAGACTGCTCCCATATGTGTGAATAAGATGAAACTCTAATGAAGTGAACATGGCATGTGTGTGTGTGTGTGTGGTGTGTGTCTGACCATCTGTGTGTGAACTCCCAACTGCCTTTAAGTACTTGTCATTGTATGTTTTGTAATTTTTTTGTTCGTTTATTTATTTTAAAAAAAAGTTTTTGTTGTTGTGATTAATTTTTACTTGTGTTATTTTTTTTTACAATTATTTTCTGAGGTTATTGTTCAAAATATAATGTTTTGGGGGGTTTCTTTTCCATTAAAAAAAAATGTTCTCCATTTTTTCTTCTTTATTTAATAAGAAAATATTTGGTATTGTTTTGTTGTTGTTTTTGGTTGTGGTTATTTTCTTCGTTATTTTAATGACATTTTCTTATGTTATTGTTCAATAAGTGTATTTACATATTACAATTACTGATAAGGTATTTTTGTTACATTGAGATATCTGATGGCTATTTCTAGCGACAATATACCGGTAGACAGATTTGAATGAATGAAATTCTAATGACCATAATATAGATTAAAACCTTTAAAATCTACTGGCATCTCATACATTAACATAATGGCCTTAACATGCCCACGGTCACCACATCAAATATGTTCTGATTGCTCATAAACATAAGTAAACTCTATTAATCTTATTAATATGGCCCATGTGATTGATATTAACATCTAAAGTATGTGCATATTACATGTCCTATATGATTGATGTTAGTATATTACATGTCTATTGTCTCATCTTGACCGGAGCTACTTTCTTGACCTACTTGGAATATTATGTAATGCACATTTTGGGATAACATTTAATTATAAATTAATAATGCAAAATGTGACCGTTTATGATCAGTATATAAATAGTCATCACTATAGCTTTCTGCTATTCCTGCTGTGATGAAACACACCAATTCAATAAATAAATGAAAATTCAAGAACTCTTTTCCAACATGTTTTTCATAGTGCACTATTATTATTTTAATCTGTTACGTTCCAATATTGCATTATTTCACTTTACCAGGTGTACAGCAACAATGAGGAATTAGACGTGTCTAAATTTGGCAGCAATTGAAATATGTCCACAGAGTGACCATCAAATGCATGACCAGTTGGGTCAGTAACATTACTACAACAATAGCTCCCTTGTTTATGATGATCCTTCCTGATTTAGGTCATTCTAGGCTTGAGCTGATGTACAGATTTCTAACCACTGAAATGCCATGGCTCTATTGTGGCTGGCCCTGGGGATTTCATGATTGCTTTCATGGCCATCTTAATGATCTTCATATAATACGCCAGAATCTGGATTTCTAGATTAACGGAATCTAGATGTTTCCAGCTGGACGGAACGTTTCCAGATGGACGGAATCTGAATATTGACAGATGGACAGAATCTTGATGTTTCCAGATTAACAGCACAAAATACAGAAACTTGTTTTGTTTCCTGAAGAGGTTGTTTGGTTTAACATAACCAGATATCTAGTTTCTTAATTAGATTTCCCACTTGTGTATTGTTAATACCAATATCTACTCATATTCGTGCCATGGGCATAAGTACAGACATTGAATTTTTTTTGTGAACAACATATTAAACTAATTTAGTGCATTTTATTTTTGCATTAAATCCAGACTTGACATTTAAGACAACATTAAGGATTTTTCTGTGATCATTTCTGGTCAGGTGGTCGAAAATAATTGATATTTTGGCCAGTCAGTCGGGTCCAATGTAATACTAATAATAATTGGATATTATGAATTGTCGTTTAACAGAAATTAAATATACTTGATCAATGTAATTGTCAATAATTGTTAAACACTACTACACCATTCACAACTATGTTCATAGTAAGTTGCTTATAAATAGCAGTAATTGTTATTAATGAAACTTTTGTTATACATATTTAGCAATAACCAATCAAATTTGAGTTCAACTTTGTGTCACCGATTGGCATTGCCTGTCAGTCTTTGTTCATGTTCAATGATGGTTAATACTTGTTCCATTTATTATTATAATATTCTAAAAACTAGTCAACTTTTGGCGGAATATAATTAAAATAATTTGCTTTTGTATTGTTTTATGAAATACCAACTAAAACACATAATATATATTAATATTGAATGTAACTAATTTACTGTATGAAATTAAGAAATTAAAAGGAAAAATATATGTGTTGGTGTAGATCAGTCAGTAATGGTAAGCATGCACCAAGCGTTTGGGAGAATGGATTTCTCATTCTACATTCAGATTAATTTCTTATAAATTTTGCATAGATGATATAGGATGATGATGATATGTGTTGCATACAGATGTCTGAGCACCTGTGCTGTTAGAACTAAAAAGAAACAGATATTTTCTGAAAATATCATTCTAGTAACCTCAGGAAAAAGAATATTCATGAAGTTAAATCCATGGGCCCAAGAACAATGCACCTTCATGTTTTAGCACATGGGATAAATAATCGATTTGCTACTAATTTCAATGAGTACACCCCACAATTGTTGTGTAGACTGAATTATTTATTAAGAAGATTGAATACTGTAAATCATAAACTGTTAGCACATTAAACTTTAGCAACCGGTGGATTATCGACCTATTAGCGTCCTTATATGTTAACGAGTGCGTCCATATTTTGAAAATAATTTTAGCAATTTCTTCATATAAATTTATCTTTATTTGCCAATGTGTAAAACTGTTGGTAATGAATAGTATCAACAATAACTAATATTGCACGTGTATAGTTAATACCTTCTCAACACGAAAAAAAACAGGAAGTTCTAAGACCACTAGACCAGTCCATTATTTTACATAGGTAAATAATGTAATTCAACTTTGGTTGATAGATATGACAGACTATTGGTAATCCAATTAGTTTGTTTTTACAAGCATAACCAGGTAATACTACCGTGTACTCATGAAATCTATATTGCCTAAATTTAGTGCTAACTTAAAATGTGACCATGTGGTTATGAATGCAGATGTCAGCCGCCATCTGAGATCATTTACCGTCGATGTTTTCGTATCTAAAAAGTTTATTTTTTCTTTAATATGTTCCTTTACTACATGTATATAAATGTAGTTTATTACATTTTTGTTTTGTGTTTTATTTGTTTTGGAAACTGATGCTATTATACAAGGAAATTACACACATGAACAACATCAGTGACTGAAATAATATTGAAAGGCCTACACACGTACATCCACGGAATACTCTAAAACAAATATTAGCGAATGAAATGTTAATATCTAAGAGCAACTCATTAAATTTGTTAAAACTTAATTTACAGTATTTACTAAGAGGACTGAAAGTGCTTTGTGTTTAAACCAAGCTCAAATTGATTGTTAGACAAATTGAACAAATGTGCACCTAAATAATCAGTAAACTACATTTTGTTTTTAAATTGCCTTTTTACTGTGAAAAACATTACAGAAATGTAATTAAGAAGTTTAATTTTAATGACCCGAACCCCCGACCCCCCTTCCTCCTCTAATTGTTGAACCAATTCCATATATGTAACATTCTCAACATATTGCTAATAGCAGATGACCTGGATTAACAAAATCACTAGTGGCTGTGGGCAAGTGTGGGCAACCCTGGGTAACCTCAACATAGATCTTCTTTCCACATCCATCCATCCATCTCATGCGTTGTCAAATTTCGCTAGGGCAATGCTGATTTATGACAACATAAAGGTGATAATAAAACAGGCCATTTACGTGACTTTCTGATATTTCAGCTGGAACTGACCATGCTAGCATTCTATCAAAGCCGCAAACTGTCCACATGTATATTATACCGCTGCATACATCATTGACCTATTGGTGGCATTCAGACCATGGTGGTATCTACTTTATATATTTATATATCATTTTTACTAGCACTGTGTCCATATTTGTGGTTATACTTCAACAATTAGCTGTTTGACTGCCGTCCGGCAATTTGGTTGTTTATTTATCATTTGTGGTAATGTGGGAACTTGCTCAGGTGGTCAGGTGGATCAGGTGTACAAGCGGCTGAGGTGGTCAGGCGGCTCAGCCTCAGGTGTTCCCTGTAGGGAGCGTGTAAATGGATATGCAGTAGTCCAGAGTGGTTCAAGTTGACCTCATTCCAATATTGTTTTCCCTTGCTCTATATTGATTGTTACTTGCCTTTGACCTAGTTTTCTCCTTTGCTGGGGCTGTGGCACTGGGAGACAGTGCTATTGATATAGAGAGGGAGAGCAGAGAGTAGACCAGGACCCTTAGTACTGCAGGTGAGTCTCTGGTACTCAATCAGGGATGCATTGTACACTGTACAGTAAGGCCATCCATTTGATGCACATTTTCCATTATGATTGCCCAGTGAACCAGACTCGGCAGTTGTGCTGTGACATACCTGTGGTGCTGGTGAATATGGACACATGACCTGACTGTTCATCAAGGTTATTGGGTATATGTTTTGACTCTACCCCAGGACTTTTGATGGGAATCTTGTCGCCACCAATAGCAGATGTATGTTGCATATCTTGAGGGATCAATACACTGCTCAATTTCATCACAATGGAAATGAATAAGTAATGGAGAAGCTACACACAGTGCTAGGATTAACACTATATGCCTCCACTGTGTTACTGTTAGGCTAAAGAAATCTATTTTCAGTGTTTACTGTAAACATTGCAAATGAAGGAATCTCTATGAAATGGTTTTTTATATTCATTTCTAGGAATCTTTAGTAAAATATGTGTTGTGCACCAAATAATTTGTCTGCAATCCCAAGTTTCTAATATGAATATGGTTAATGTACTGGTTATTCTGTTCACAAAAATGTAGATTTTACTCCAATCAAATGTCTCTTAAATTGTCAAATTATTGAATCACCTCCATTGAAAGACATGCCCATCGTGACCTAAATTCCTTGACCAATTACTAGTTTTATGGTTATCTTTAATTCCAATATTTTACAGACAATGAAATCCATAGAGTACAAATAAGACCCCAAAGACATAGATAAGCCTGTTGTTCTCTTGCTCCAATGCCCAAATTTTATCTTGCTCCAATGCCCAAATTTCATTACTCTGAAGTGGTGGTCTATGGCATCTCTAACCTTTAGTCCAGGGTGCAGGGGCTTGTATGGCACAGTGTAAGCTGACAAGCTTTGAGCTTTGACCATGTAAGTGTGCCATTATCAGGAACACAGCAAGAGATCTGGGTCAGCAACTGACCATTGCAGGGTGATGGTCTGGTCTGTCACAACTAGAGCAACATGGTGGTGGTCATTGGGATGGACATTACTTTGAAACGAATACTCCACCCCCATGCAGTTTGAGACAGGTTTATTGCACCTCTGCATGCTGCTGGTGGTTGGTGTGGGGTTGTACTGAGCTGTTTGTCAGAAGGTTTGTTGGCCCTCACATGTGTGGTCTATGCTTGGAGTTTATATTCTGTTTCTTGGACCATATATTAGCAAGAAATTAATCATGAATAGTGTGGATCTGAATCAAGTTAAAATATTATGCATATGCAATTCATCTATTTTTGTTTGTCTTTTCTTTGATAATCATTTTGAAATATGTTTCTTCTTATTGTCCTCATTTTGATTTGTGAATTGTTGACTGAGTTTGTTCGATTCATGTTCAAAGGATTTTTTAATTTGTTCTTAAATACTTAATTATGAATTATTAGTTGTAATTTAGGATTTTGAAATACTTTAAGAGATGAGGGTACTTTATCATATTTGCTGAAGAGACACAATGTGAATTACTAGCAAATACCTGCAACAGGAAGAAATAAGTACTCATAGTAAAACATAAGTATCTCTGGTGTTATTTTTGATTTTTGAATTTTGATGAGAAAGTTGTCTGACAATCCAATGTTATTTTTGATTTTTTTATTTTTAAATTGACATTTAGATCTGCTTTCAAGAATTCTTTCATATCATGACATATCAGTTTACAATTTATAGCACTCCTATGTATTATGCAACACTGTTTATGTTTTATCTTTAACAATATTTCACATAAATTAAATTATAAATCCACAATTTTTCAATCATTTAGCAATACATTTGCTAAAACAATATTGAAAATAATCTATTTAATTTCCCATCGTCATGTGTCGATGAAATATTCCAACTATGACCTATAGAACAGATTAAATCAACCAATATTATTTTCCTATTGGAAAAGTAAATATTATTATTTCTTCTTTCTATTTAGCAATGATACAATGAATAGAGTAAAACTTTGGTAGAATTGTCAATAGAACTGTAAATCCTAGTGCAGGATTCAAACTCAAAATCTGGGAGTCCACTACCCTATCTACTGTGCTACTCCTTCCCCATATGCATTATCACATTAACAAACATTATGTTGCTATACTTGTCCCAGTAATGCACTAATTTCTGTTTCAATCTTGGTTTGTCGTGTATTAATTCCCGCCGCGATAAAGAACACTTAATTCAATCCAAATCAATCATAGTTTTGAAATCATTAAATGGGAAAAGTAAACGCATGTTTAATTAAGAATAGTACAATTTGTGTAAAGTTCCAGTAGATACGGTGAGACATTTCCTAACCTGATCTATCGAACAATTGATGTGGTGAGTATACCATGTATCTTTCCATTGAAAGACTTGTGTTGCTAAGCACACTTCTGTCAGACTACAATACTATCTATTATGTTTATCAGGTTCTGTCTCCATGTGATAATCCACTTGGTACGGTCAACTAGTATTGGATCAAATTAGATGTAGTTTCATACAAAACAGGAAGGTGGCCTTGACTTTAGGAAATGTACATAGAACCCTTCACGGGATAATCTAATTAAGTAGAATTAATATTATTACAAGTAATTAGAGCAAATAACTGGTAACAATTATGTTCCCATTAAATATTATGTTCTAAATTTTGTGGGGGCGTGTGGTAGCGCAGTGGTAGAACAGTTGAGACTTCGGAGCCAAGCTTCCAGGTTCAAATCCCGCCCAGGGACCCGGCATCAATGTTCACGAAAGTAACCTTTCCGACGCGATATTGATAGGATGCGATGTCTGTAGAGTGGCAATGCAGTTATCATCTTTGGTCTTGTCAGCACCAGCCGATGCTCGCAGGTTTACTGCAACATTCAGCACTACGGATGTTTCGGGTTTCCTCCTTCCGTAAACTGACAAATCGTGAAAGAATCTTGAAAGTGACTTAAAACCACAATCCAAAAAAATATATATAAAAATAAAAATATAAATTTTGTACAAATGTTAATAAATTTGGTTGGAAAATAGTATCCTTTATGTTATAGTTGGAGAACTAAGAGTACTTTATCAGTGTATAAATAAATGTTGCTTGAGCACCTGTTTACACCAATATTTTTTTTATTAGTTCTCTAACTATCTTAAAGCTCAGTAAATCAGCTTATCTTTAAAAGAGTACTTTCATCAGTGTATAAATGTTCTCCATGTGACTAATAGGGACATATCATTGGACACATGAGTAATATGGATATATCATTGGACAATTGACTCTAATAGGGACATATCATTGGACACATGACTAATATGGACATATCATTGGACACGTGACTCTAAAAGGGACATATCATTAGACACATGACTAATAGGGACATATCATTGGACATGTGACTAATAGGGACATATCATTGGACATGTGATATTTAGTCATCTATGAACATCTCCCTATATTTGACTTGTGCTTTTAATGAACAATTTTGTTTTTCCAATGTAGCATGTAATTTGTAAACTTCTTCAAGACTCAAACACAATGTGGAGGTTCAGGCACTGATAGTCATGCTTTTAGGACAGCTCATAGTTGTGCTTCAAGGATAGTTGTGTCTTGAAGTTAAATTTAAATGAAATAAAGACCAGGCCACATTTTTCTATTTTTCCATGAATAGTGTGTACTTTCAATGTGATATGTAAATCTCATTATTACAACTAAAGAAATGAGCTGGGTTTTATAAAAAATCATGAAGTATTTGTTGTTTCTTAAAATATGGTTTGGAACGAAGGACAAGACAAATTATCGAATACTGCTCAGTATGGATACACTATCTCTATTGATATATCCTTTCTCATAAAATACTGTCCCTTCCTGTTTTCTGGCCAAAAAATATTGTTTGTTCCTTGCTATGTACAAGCAAAGGTGTATATTTACCTATGTGTAAATGTCACGTGTTGTGTCCTAACATAGCCAAATATCCACATTTAGGTATGGACATAGGTGATCATCAAGGTTCACACTTATCATGCTTATGGCCTGTGGCTGTAGGAAACTACTGATCAGGCCAAAAGGTCAGATTTCTTCAAGTAGAGAAGTTAATATCTATTTCATAAGCTTTTCATGTCCTATCTGTCAATCTTGAAAGATGTATGAAGTGAACTGGTTGATATCCTATGTATGTACCTAGGCATGTTATATGCTGTGGTATATTTTATATACTGGCTGCTGTCATTCCTATGGTCCTACGCATATAGCATGTATTTGTTTACTTCAGGGTGTTGTCTTTGGGCAGGTTGTGAGATTATCAGTTCCTAGTATTGTAAAGGGTCAGCGAGATAACATTTTGTTTTTATTTATATATATACCATTGTAGTAATCGAAAATTAATCGAAAATTGGTTGTTTTAAATTTTTCTACAATTTTTACTGTAAAGATTCTGGCTCAATCAAAACCAGTGATAAAATAAAATAATATATTCTCTTTTTTAAATAATTGTTCTTGTTCTGACATTAAAGATGTTAATTCCAATATATATTAAATTAAGATTGTTACTTAATTATATATTTCAAAATTGAAAATATGCCCCTTTTTCACAATTTACCCAAATAACAAATAATAGGTCATTTTATCTTGCAAGACCTGGAGATTCGATGTACATGTGATGCATTAGATACAAACATTAGATCTGTTCAAGGACTTCATTATTAATGCTAAAGCTTTCCCCTCTCCACATTGGTCAGAAATCTCAAGTGTAGATTTCATTAGTCATGCCCCCTGGTGTTGGTAGGCATAATCACAGCCTTATCAAGTTGACCCCCAAGGGGTAATCACTACCAATTTGAGCTGTGTACTAATTATAGATTGGATTACTAATTTATAATAATGCAAGTGATGGTGATTGTTGTAGAATAGATCATTCTTTTATCTATTATTATTTGTGGTCAGGTGATGATTGAGGAGCGACTGAAGAAGAATCGTGTTTAGAATGATTGTGATCTTATTTTATATCTTGCTTTTATGTTTACAAGCTAGAAACATGCAAGCTAAATATTATGACCTTTTACAATATATACCTGACATAGCTAGCTATCTGTAGTATTAAACCAAATATGAGTTATTTTTTAATGAGTATCTCTAGATGCATTTTGTTTTTTATTTGGTGAACTTATAAGTGGTTGACTTTAAAAAAAAATCTAAATATTTTAGACAACAACATCAATTTTTGATAATGGACAATTTTCTTCTTGAAATTGTTCGTTAAGTTCATCACATTATTTTTAATTGTTGACTACATTCCAGGCTCTTCAAAATGCTTTTGAAAACAAATCAATATGAACATTTTAAATTAATGTCATGACAAAAAATTGTTTTACTTTGCCTTCAAATGTACTGATTCATCAGTATCTACCAGACTAGTTGCATGTGAGTGGCTCACTTCAATCAACATTCATGGCAACAAACAACGTTTTAGCCTTCACCTCTCCTGGTAAATTTACATCGCAGCAATTCAGAGAAAGTAATTCCCTACAGTCAACCAACCACTGAAAAGCAAAGGAGCTGGGTGGATAATAAAAGCTAAGGACTTTGATAAATGACATTAATTTGCATTAATACACACTCACAGATCCAATGATGGCTTTAGAATTCTCATGTGAACCGACAAATGCGGCGAAGGGATAACTGGATGTACATTTGTAAATAGTAAACCAAGGTATGCATTGATGTCAATGTTCCTGCAGTTGTGTATTGTGAAAGAATCTTGAAAGCAGCTCTAAATGGCAATTAAAAAACAAATTGTATATTATTAAATAATACAGTAATAAGAACATTTGTAATAATAATATTGCTTTCATAAAACAATTTTTTAACCAAACTTCATTCATATAAATAACCAAACTAAATTATGAAATAGCACTAGATCAAAAATTCAATTTACAAATAAAAATAACAATTAGGGAATTACTTTCTCTAAAATGGAGTTTTATTTTAATGAAAACAGTCATACTGTTTATTAAAATATTTTTTAAATGAAGTTAGTAAATAGTACATATGTCTTTATTAGAAAGTTTCATTAACATTAATGACTGATCCTCTGTCTATGATTTGCTGTCAAGTACAGGGCATCCTATCAATATTTTACAATCAATCTCACTTAATTTCCCTATAACAGTACTGGAAATGATCTAAAGCTAACAGGTTCCCTTTGATCATGTGAGAAGAATACCCACTTTCCCTGCCCATTGCTGTACCACATAGCGCAAGTACTTTCCAGGGTATAAATGTTTCAGGGTGTTTAATTGCATATCTCTTGAATCTGACACAGAGGAGAATGTTATGCAATACACTTGACCATATGACATAATATATGGGTCATTCATGGGTCAACCAAGCCAGTTTGATAAAAATAGCCCAAGCAGTTAACCTACATTGGAGCTTGTGTATATATTACCCAGGGTCATTGTCATGTATCAATGTAAACTTTTATGTCTTTAATTTTTTAAGAACTTGTTTGTGTATATGTTTGTATGATTTAACCTTCTGTCTACTGAAGACAACTATTGCTGCCCTGAGAAGAGAAAGGGCTGTATATTTGTTCTATTATTATCAAATAATGAAATATAATTGTTATAAATACTGTGGATGGGTGGGTGGGTGGTAGTGCAATGGTAGGGTTACCCAATGGTAGCATGTTGGACTTCAAATGTTGAAATCCCATCCCGGTAGCTCAGCACCAATGTCCGTGAAAGTTACCTTTCTGACGTGATCATGATATGGTTATCGTTGTCTGTACCATGGCAATGCAGTTATCTTCCTTGGGCCATTGGTACCAGACGGTTCTCGTAGATTTACTTTCAGCACTGGATGTACCAGGTTTCCTCCTGCCATGAAATGACAAGCTGTGATATAAGTTTTTTATTGGGGTTTTAAGTCGCTTTCAAGATTCTTTCACTTATATCACGACTTGTCAGTTTAGGGCAGGAGGAA